>JAVGWX010000014.1:51308611-51541111 GCA_036924085.1 Ariolimax columbianus
AATTTGTAATTGCCCATTCTAGTGCCAACACTTTGGGTCGAACATTGAACGATCCAGCTCCAGCAGTTCTAAGACAACAGCACAACTGCTGGATTATTGCCACATTTTGTTGTTGTGCGCATTCACCTTATTTCTCTATTCCCCAAGAGAATATGTTGCAAAAAGGGGACGATGTGGTTATACCAACAGGTATTGGTTATGTGGTAAGCGGAGCGGCTTAAGTGGCGCTTGACAGGCTGCGGGTCTAGCTTGCTCTAATTTACGCTTCCACCTCCACTATTCTCGATCGTATATTCTAGGGGCCATAAGATGCTGGGATTGTCCTGGCAAGTCACCAGTGGATTTTCACCTGCCAAATATGAAATATGAAAGAAAGGAGGTCGAACCTCCTCAGGACGTCTAACGACATAAGTGGACTAAATATAGATACACAGATAGATAGATAGATAGATAGATATATAGATAGATAGATAGATAGATAGATAGATAGATAGATAGATAGATAGATGTACTCTTTCTTTCTCTTCTTACAACAGACTCTTTTATCAATTGACTCTGTCCAACAATCACACTCTTTCACAACTTTCTTTACACAACTTTCATGGTTCTCATGTAGGCCAATCATTACCCACCCCCTTGACAGGTGCATAAAACCTTTATGGCTCTATAGCTTTTTGGGAAAAAATAAAATACATTCTCTACTCCTCAAGGCGGTGTGCGTTACACTGTGATTTTTATTTTGCGTCTGTCGGCCAAGTGCATCCGACTTCAGCATGCATTTTATGTAAAGGTCTGCTTCCTTCTGCATTTTCTAAGGGTTTGCTTCCCCGGTGTAACGGCCGGTGATGGGGATTGAACCGAGAACTTTCGGGTTGTGAACCGTATCACTAAACCACTAGCCCACACCCTCCCCCGTCACAGCTTGATCAGTTTCAGATACAACGTTAATGTAGAAATAATGAATATATTAGTGTATACAATTTTTGTCATACAGAAAACACCAGTAAATGTCTTTAAATTTTTTTAAAAAGTTGTTAAAACGATGCCAGCTCATGATAAAGGTTGCAAACATTAAAAAAAAAAAGATGTAAGTTGACAATCCAGAAAAAAAAATATACCACAGCTGTTAAAAAGTTGAAAATTTCTGAAATTTGGTAATTAAGTTGCCTAATATGGCAACCCGGTAACCAACAACACATCCTTGACGTCTGCATTCGCTAAACGGACAACCTTGACCCTTTACTTTGTTACTAAGCACAGCTGCCCCTCCCACAAATTACTGCATTTGGACACGGAAGCTGCATCACACGAGTGGATCATTTCCGGTGGACACTCACTGTCAACAAACCAGTTATCATAGCGCAACAGATGACGTCTTCCTCTTAATAATGGTGTTGATGATTTAGGAGATGGAATGCGGTCAGTGATGGAAGAGAATTTAATAGCAGTAGTAGGGGATCCTTATCCTTCATTTTCCAGGTCTATTAGGAGCATGGGTGACCATAGCTGTGGTTAGCCTACTTTCAGGAAGCCTGTGTCACATGGTCAGTGCTATTGTTGCTTGGATTTCAGTGGCATTTTTTTAAGGCTCGAAATAAATCAGAAGAAGACTAGCTATGGCAATGCAGAGACTGAACAGCCTGAAGAAATTATGGCAGAGCGCCAACAAAATGATAAAAGTAAAAGTCTTGAGCGCCCGTGTTTTTCCTGTGTTAGCTTATGGCTGCGAATCATGGACGATTACCAAAACTTCTAGACAAATAATCGAATCATTCGAGTCAAAATGTTACAGAAAAATCCTCAAAATACCCTGGACAGAGAAAGAAAAAAAATATGTAGACATTCGACAAGAGTTGAGCATAGAGGAGAACTGGTTTATCAATTCCATTATGACCAGAAAATGCAAATACTTTGGTCACATTAAGAGACACAACGGTCTAGAGAGAACAGTGATCTAAGGTATGGTGTCAGGCAAAAGAGGCAGGGGTAGACCAAGAAGACAATGGCACCAAGATATCCAGGAATGCCTGGGTATGACTGTGGCGGAGGCTTGAGTTTTGGCAAGAGAACGAGTTTCTTTCAGACAGACTGTAATGGGAGCGACGTTCTACAAAGGACATGCTACATGATGATGATGATGAGGATAACGATGTTGTCGTCGATGGATAGGTAGATATCATTCACTTCTTCCTTCCATGCGAAGCATAGGGACACAATTACAGCTGACCGAGTCGCCTCATCGTAGGAAGTCTGAATCTGAACATCGGCAGCTTCAATAGCAATGATGTACTATAATGAGGTTGATAGAGACCTGATTTGAAAGTTACAGTGGTCCTTTTCTACTATTTTATATGTCGGGTATTTCTTTTGGCAGGTGGATCGATGCTGCGCGGTGGGGACTTCTGTGATATTTTTGTTGTTATGGCTCCAGCAGCATCAGGGATGTCGTCCTTCATCCCAATGCCACCTATTGGTATCTGCACGTGTTTGTTGGTCAGTGCCATACAAAGTGTTGCATGTTTCTGGCCTCTGAGGAAGATGTATTTTCCTAACAACATTGAACCCCCAAGCACTCAAAGAGATGATGATCAACGGTTGTATATGCACAGTTGGCACTCAGGAGAATGTTGTGGTTGGGTTCTGTTCAGGTGCTCGTTAAGTGGGATGCGTTGGGTTCTGTTCAGGTGCTCGTTAAGTGGGATGCGTTGGGTTCTGTTCAGGTGCTCGTTAAGTGGGATGCGTTGGGTTCTGTTCAGGTGCTCGTTAAGTGGGATGCGTTGGGTTCTGTTCAGGTGCTCGTTAAGTGGGATGCGTTGGGTTCTGTTCAGGTGCTCGTTAAGTGGGATGCGTTGGGTTCTGTTCAGGTGCTCGTTAAGTGGGATGCGTTGGGCTCTCAGCCGGAAAATGGTGCTCTGATCCTTCCTTGCTAATTGATACTAGCATTTGGAATGGGGCTTGCTATATGTATGTAGACCTTCCTCTCTGTGTTTCCCATACTCCATCTAGGGCTTGCTATATGTATGTAGACCTTCCTCTCTGTGTTTCCCATACTCCATCTAGGGCTTGCTATATGTATGTAGACCTTCCTCTCTGTGTTTCCCATACTCCATCTAGGGCTTGCTATATGTATGTAGACCTTCCTCTCTGTGTTTCCCCTACTCCATCTAGGGCTTGCTATATGTATGTAGACCTTCCTCTCTGTGTTTTTCGTGACCAAGTTTCTTTGTTCGCTGTTCTTTTGAGCTGTTTGGCTGTTTGTAAAGTTATTGCTATGTGTGGCCGTTCTTGTATTGATCCATTCTTTGCTAGCCTGTCTGCCTTGTCAATACCATGCGTGTTTAAGTGTCCAGGTATCCACAGCAGAACTATTTTGAATATATGGGAAGTGATAATGCGGTCAATGTCCAGGGATATTTGGATAAGGCCAGGTCTACAATGTCCAGCATGTTCTAAATGAATAAAGAACGGACATCGAGTCTGTAAATATAACAATTGTATGAGCCCTTGAAGAAAAGACATCAACAACTATCCACAAATGACACAATTTCTGTGATTTCAACTTCATAGTTGAAGCAAACCTTCCTGCAAATATCACACAGTTCATCAGAATACTCTATAAACGCCCTGACCTGCTTTGCTGGTGGTCTTAAATGCAGATTTATCCGTATTTACATGTATCCATTCATCGAGGTAGGAATCAATTGTTCTTTCAGTTGCTCGGATGAGATTACTTGGATTTGAACTTTTAAAAAAATATCATTTATTTATTTGTCAGCATTTCTGCTGTGTTAACGAATGCTGTAACTCTTGGTTTCTTTCTGGAAGGTAGTACCTGTCTTTGATTTAATTAATTTTAAGTAAATAATTTTGTATAATTCTGCATTTTGGCTGCCAGGGAGTCTTAAAATGCTCCCGTTTCATTCTGCTACTTTGTTCATAAGCTTCCATAACAGCTTCATATTTCGCTTCTCAATGAGTTACCCATTTTTGTGGATTTGACAAGCTGCAGTTGAAGTTGACTTCATTGCTCCACCAATGAAACACATAGCACTGATCGGCACCCTGTCCAGGGATTCCAAGTTAGATTTTAAACTCGTTAACAGTGTTTTTTTGTTAGAGAGAGAGGGAGAGAGAGCGAGAGCGAGAGAGAGAGAGAGAGAGAGACAGAGAGAGAGAGAGACAGAGAGAGAGAGAGGTCATGTTGTTGCAGAGCTTAGTTTAGCATTCATGAAACTTTTTCGGCGTGGGTTAGTGGTTAACTGACACGGCTCACAACCAGAAGGTGTTGGGTTCGATTCCCATCACAGCATGGGGAATGGGTCAGAAGGCTCAATGAAACAGCTCTTGAATATGGTATGGAAATTAACGCTGGAAAAACACAATTAAGATAATGAAGATTGAGGCCATGACTTCAGCTCTGGCCATCTGATAATTCTTTAATAAGAGCAGCCTTTGTGTAAGACGGAAATTCTTGCTTCAGGAGGAATAGAAGGGCTAATTAAGGCATGATGGATAGCAGACATGGAGGCCTCAGACTTTTTAGGCCTTGTGTGGATCTACTGTCGAGCCCAAGATGAAATAAATTGACTTTTGAAAAGCCATCTTCCAGATATGTAACTTTCTCTTCAATTGTTTGATGTCAGAAATAATTTAGTCAGCCATTCCTTGTTGTTGTTGTTACGGATACAGCAGCATCCGGGATCTGGCCCTTCGACCCAGTGCCATGTAATGGTATCTGTACGTGTTTATCAGCTGTTGTCTAGTGCCATTCAAAGTGTTCCATTTATTCGTTATATTCACATGTTTGTTTTAATTTCAGATTGTAGGTGGTGGTGGTGGTGGTGGGGAAGGGGGGGATAGGGGGGGGGGGGGTTCAGCAAAGCGAAAACAAAGGCTTCAGCTTAAATAGCGAGAAATCGGAAGTGATGGTAGTGATGAAGAAACCGGACTCTCCTAAATGTCGAGTCAAATCGAAACGGACCATATTGAGACAGGCTAACACGTATAAATACATTGGCACATACATACCATTCAATAAAAGATGCAATTTCCATACAAAATGCAGAACAGCCCAAACAAAATCTGTCTTCTAGACCATAAAAGGAATATTGTGCAACAAAACCTTGTCTCTGGAACTGAGAAAGAGAGTCATTGGATGTTACGTGGAACAGTACTGACATGTGGCAGTGGATCATGGATAATTAGCAAGCAAGCGCATAGATCTTTGGAAGCAACGCAGATGTGGTTTTACAGAAGATGCTGTGGATACCATTGACTGTAAAGAAGACTAATGATACAGTACTCGAAGAGTAACAAACACAAAGACAACTTACAGCAAGGATCAGAACAAGACAGTCATCTTTTTTGGTGCATGTTATGAGAAGAGGCAGCCTAGAGCACGTCATTACAACAGGAAAGAGCAGGAAAGAGAGACAGAGGAGAGAGAAGATGCTGGACAGCCTAAGAGAATGGCACAAGCGACAATCAACAACAGAGTTGGTAAACCACACACGGGATAGAAGTGAATTGAGACCCATGATCGCCAACGCCAACCAACAGGGCACATGATGATGATGATGAAAGAGCGTTTTACCTTCACTAGTACTTGTCTAGTAACACTCGCAAGTAATGAAAAACAAAAGAGACATTCATTTTGTATTTACAAATGCAAACTAAAACAATATCGAGAATAATGTAGATTGATGACTGAACGAGAGAGATCAAGAGGTTTTCCAGGTGTAGACACAGGCACAAATGGAAAAAAGAGCACACAGGTCATCAACCAAATGACGCATATTACCAGCTCAGCAGAGGTGAGACGGTGGTAGTGTTTAGACTGCGCACAAAACACACATATGTGTAACGGATATTGCTCTTCAACAGGTCCATGAGTTCAAGTATTTGTCAGTTTTATTTCGGCAGACTGCAGGATCGACAGGGAAATTTATTACTAGGTGTCAGAAAGCATCTTCGGTAACTTATCAGCTGTCACCACTGTTTAGGCACCCGAGCATTAGTTTGGCAACAAAACAACAGCTGATAAACAGTATATTTATGCCGACTCTGTGCCACCAGTGCCAACCATGGCCTCTGTCAAGAGCTCGTGAGAGCAGAATTTCGACGCGTGAAATGAAGTGTTTGGCTTGGCTTGGCTTCGTTCATTCTCAATCTCCCACTACCAAACACTGAAAGGGCTTAAGTAGCAGAATGTAGTCCAGACAACGGAATGCGTTGCGTCGTAGTTTACAGCTTGACTGCGATAATTGCACCTTTTGGTCCAACACATCCGACTTCAGCAAGCACTTTTTGAGTACCGGGTTAGAATTCCCTCTTCGATCCCTTCTCCTTAGCCAGTCTGCCCTGCTGCAGCCTGATATCCAGGATCACCGCGTGGAGGTGTAGAAGGGTCTTGGCTTTCGCTGAAATGAAGTGTTTGAGGAAGGTCATCGGTGTTACCATGCAGTGTGGTTCTTCACTGTGTCTTGTGCTGGATACGTTTGCGGACACAAGATAATATTGTTTGGTCATCTCATGAGAATGCACCCTCATCATTTTCCACTGATGGCTTACAACGCTCGTAGATCTGGCTACATGGCAGTGAGGCGATCGAAAGGCAGGTGAATAGATGACATTAGAATGATTGTGCAGTGACACGGGCTCACATTGACCGACGCAACGCACTTGGCACAGGACAGGTGACTTATGCTCCCCACGGCAATTAACGGTGCAAGTGTAAAAAACAACCTGGGGGAGGAACCTACCTCCTACCAGGCGCGTCAGCACGGTTGCGGATTACTGAAAGGCCTCCTAATTTGGAGGTTAGCTGCGAATAAATAAACAGCCGTGGCTAAAAACGAGTCGGCAGGCATGGAGGCTGTAAGGAGGCAGCCCCTCCACCATGCAAAAACACAACAGGCTAATCACCTGTTTGTCTTAAAAAAAACAACTGATTACAAGTCAAAACATTGAGAAAACTGGACTGACCTTAACGGCGACGAACAGGCGAGAAAAAAAGGACCACGATTTACGGAACATGGAATGTACGAAGTATAAACGGAAAAGAACATCAACTAATGGAGGAGATGAAGAGAGCAAAATTGACAATCCTGGCACTTACAGAAACAAAGAAAAAGGGACAGGGGTTCTGGACCATGACGGCAACATGCTATACTACAGCGGAGTTCCCATGAGTGAACGAGCCAGAGCAGGGGTTGGATGTATAGTGAATAGTAACAACAAAGCAAATATTAAAGGATGGAAATTCATTTCAGAACGACTGATGGTTGTAAGTCTACAAGAGGAGGATAGTCAAATGGATATCGTCACTGTGTATGCACCAAACGAAGATGAGAGCACTGACATAAAAGATGAATTTTATGAGCTCCTTCAAAGGACCATTGACGATTGCCAAAATGAAATACTTCTCCTTGGAGACTTCAACGCAAGAGTTGGAAACGACTATTCTAGATGGGATGGAGTGATCGGTAGGTATGGGGAAGATGTCTTAAATGACAATGGAAAACGACTGCTCAGATTCTGCAGAGAACAAAACCTTGTCATTACAAATACAAGGTTTCCACACAAGCGTATCCATGCCTACACAAGATGCGAGCCGGCAAGAAATGAAAGATCTATAATTGACTATGTGATAGTGAGGAAAACTGATTTCAAGCACGTGAAGGATGCTAGAGTGTTCAGAGGACCAGAGATAGGAAGCGACCACTACCTAGTTAAAATAAAGAGAGAAATTGAAAAACACTATCTAGCCAGGCAACACCCATCAGCAAGCATGAAACATAATACACGAGGAGAAAATAAAATTAAGGCTTACAAACTATGAGAACCAGATGTTAAGAGGAGATACCAAGGGCTCATAACAACAGCAATAGAAAGGATAAAGGAATCTGAAGAAGATTTGGAAATGCTTTGGGTAAAATTCAAAGGCATCCTCAAAGAGGCTGCAGCAGAGGCATGCGGTCAAACCAAAGAAGAGGGGAAGAGAAAGAGTACACCATGGTGGACAGAAGAAGTGAAAATAATAATACGAGAAAAGAAAAAGGCATGGAAGCAATACCTAGGGGCTAGGAATACAGAAGAACAAACAAAGAAATATAAAGAATATGTAAATTTTAGAACAGAAGCAAAGAAGACTGTGCTCAAAGCCAAACAGAAATCCTGGGAAGAATTTGGAGAGAAACTGGAGAATAATGCTGGAGAAAACCAGAAACTGTTCTACAGGACCTTAAAGAACATGAGGAAGGAAAAGGAATGCCCCCTGAAATTTCTTAAAGATAAACAAGGTGCGCTGTTGACTGACCCAGAAGAGGTAATGAACAGATGGAAAGAATATTTCTCAGATCTCCTTGGAGTGGAGGAAAACTAAGCTCTGGAAGTAACAGTCCCAATTCAAGAAGAGGGAGCCATGGAGGGAAACGATAATATCACAATGGAAGAACTAAAGGCAGCATTGGAGAAAATTAAGATTGGTAAAGCAGCAGGACATGATGGTATAACACTAGAAATGGTTAAATACATGGGAGCGGCAGGAGAGATGCTATTCATGAAGATTCTCAAGGCAGCTTGGCGCCACAAGAAGATACCAAGAGACTGGGAGGTTGCAATAATAATACCAATATTTAAAAAGGGCGACAATCGACAATGTGAAAATCACAGAGGTATTTCCCTTCTCAGTGTCTCCGGGAAAGTCTACTCTAGGATTCTAGAACGGCGATTAAGAGGTCTAGCAGAGCCAAACATGGATGAAACTAAATGTGGGTTTAGGGCAAACAAAAGTACTCAAGACCTTATCTTTACACTCAGACAGCTAAGTGAAAAGGCTCTTGAATATGATAAAGAGATGCATCTCTGCTTTTTGGATTTGGAGAACGCATTTGATAAAGTACCTTGGAACAAACTCTGGGAGTGCCTGACAAGGAAGAACATCCCAGGACCCCTGATCTCTGCCATACAGAGTTTCTATAAAACATGCAGAAATTATGTGCGGACATCAAATCAAAAGTCAGGAGAGTTCAAGACCACTAGCGGAGTAAGACAGGGGGACATTCTATCACCGTACCTTTTCATACTCCTCATGGATGAAGTCATCAAAGCCTGCAAAAAAGTATGAAGTAGGGTACTGGAAGATGAGACCAAGTTACATATCGGAACTAGCATTTGCAGACGATGTGGCCCTGATCACGAAAACCGAAGCACATCTCCAGATCAACTCGCAGGTCTGGGAAGAAGAGTTTAAGAAGAGAGGAATGCACATCAGCAACTCCAAAACAAAAACCATGGTGATCGCTAGAGATGAAAAGAGACATCAGATAAACCTGGGAACACGAGCACTGGAGCAGGTCAGCAACTTTAAATATCTAGGAGTGGTAATAGACAGCAGGGGAGGATTCAAAGAGGAGTTAACTGCACGAAGGGCAGCAACAGGTAGACTGTTCCATGCAATAAACAGAGGTTTCATCAGTAGAAGAGAAATAAGCAGGAAAACAAAGATGGATGTATGTGCCTGTCCTGCCATATGGATGTGAGTCATGGGCAATGACCACAGCCAAAGAAAGGCAATTACAAACTTCAGAAATGAGGTACCTAAGAAAGGCGGTTCAGGTGACAAAAAGGGACAAGATCCGTAACCAAACAATACGTAGCAATCTTGAAGTTCAACCCCTGCAGACACGAGTGGAGCAGTCCCAACTACAGTGGTTTGGCCATGTCTGTAGAATGGAAGAAGATCGGATACTAAAGCGGTCATGGGAGATCAAAAGTCAAGGACGCAGACCCCGAGGACGTCCCAAAGTACGTTGGGGAAGACAACATACGACAGTCCCTAAGTGATAGAGGGCTGGATTGGAAAGAAGCCCAGGAAAAAGACGGCGAATAGAGCAGGGTGGCGTTCTCTTTGGCAAACCTCTACACATCACGGTAGAAGAGGAGCGACTAAGTAAGTGGAAAAAAAACTAACTAACTAACTGACTGACTGACTGAATAACTAACTAACTAACTAACTAGCTAACTGACTGAGTGACTGACTGACTGACTAACTAACTAGATAAATAGCTAACTAACTGACTGACTGACTGACTGAATAACTAACTAACTAACTAACTAACTAACTGACTGACTGACTGACTGACTAATTGACTGTCTGACTAAATAACTAACTAGATAACTAACTAACTAACTGACTGACTGACTGACTAATTGACTGTCTGACTAACTAACTAACTAGATAACTAACTGACCGACTGACTAACTGACTGACTGACTAACTAACTAGATAACTAACTGACTGACTGACTAACTAGATAACTAACTAACTAACTGACTGACTGACTGACTAATTGACTGACTGACTGACTAACTGACTGACTGACTGACTGACTACTAATTACTACATAACTAAATACAACACCTCATTCACTAACAGAACACAACAGACAAAGATACCATTTGTTCTAAAAACTCAGGATAGGACATACTGGTGAATGTGTCTGTGGCGATGACAAAATTAATGCTGAACATCTGCTACAAAGGTGTTCAACATACGAGGAGGAGGTGTTCAACATACGAGGAGGAGGTGTCCAAAATACCAGGAGGAGGTGTCCAACATACGAGGAGAAGGTGTCCAACATACAAGGAAGAGGTGTCCAACATACGAGGAAGAGGTGTCCAACATACAAGGAGGAGGTGTTCAACATACGAGGAGGAGGTGTTCAACATACGAGGAGGAGGTGTTCAACATACGAGGAGGAGGTGTCCAACATACGAGGGGGAGGTGTGCAACATACAAGGAGGAGGTAGGTGTTCAACATACGAGGAGGAGGTGTTCAACATACGAGGAGGAGGTGTCCAACATACGAGGAGGAGGTGTCCAACATACGAGGAGGAGGTGTTCAACATACGAGGAGAAGGTGTCCAACATACAAGGAAGAGGTGTCCAACATACGAGGAAGAGGTGTCCAACATACAAGGAGGAGGTGTTCAACATACGAGGAGGAGGTGTCCAACATACAAGGAGGAGGTAGGTGTTCAACATACGAGGAGGAGGTGTTCAACATACGAGGAGGAGGTGTCCAACATACGAGGAGGAGGTGTGCAACATACAAGGAGGAGGTAGGTGTTCAACATACGAGGAGGAGGTGTTCAACATACGAGGAGGAGGTGTCCAACATACGAGGAGGAGGTGTCCAACATACGAGGAGGAGGTGTCCAACATACAAGGAGGAGGTAGGTGTTCAACATACGAGGACGAGGTGTTCAACATACAAGGAGGAGGTGTCCAACATACGAGGAGGAGGTGTTCAACATACAAGGAGGAGGTGTCCAACATACAAGGAGGAGGTGTTCAACATACAAGGAGGAGGTGTTCAAAATACAAGGAGGAGGTGTTCAACATACAAGGAGGAGGTGTTCAACATACAAGGAGGAGGTGTTCAACATACAAGGAGGAGGTGTCCAACATACAAGGAGGAGGTGTTCAACATACAAGGAGGAGGTGTTCAACATACAAGGAGGAGGTGTTCAACATACGAGGAGGAGGTGTTCAACATACGAGGAGGAGGTGTCCAACATACGAGGAGGAGGTGTCCAACATACGAGGAGGAGGTGTTCAACATACGAGGAACAGAGAAAGCTCATGTCACCAACACCATTCTCGGACAAGATGTTTAGAGATACCAATAACCTTAGGCTAACCCCTGCTTTCTTTAGATATATTCAAGTCGGCGTATGAAAGAGTACCACCAAAAAAAAAAAAGGAAGAAGAAGAAGAGGAAGAAGAAGAAGAGGAAGAAGAAGAAGAAATTGAGAGATGAGCTGTTGTTTTTGAATGAACATTGCACGAACATGTATCCATCAATGCGGCAAAGTACATTCTTTTAGAGGGATTATACCTTTTGTTTGTGCGTAGGAAAATCTATGCTAACCTGTTTTGGTTTTTTCTTGGTTTGATTTCCTGACCTGTTTTCGGCTGTTGTTTGGAATTTTTAGAAGTAAAGTTTTTTTTTTCTTTCTCAAAACTTGGATGTGGCACCTCGGATCTGGTCAGCTTTAGGATGTGGCAGTGCAAGAGGTGACATTCTGGGCTGAAGACACACATAAGATATTCAAAGAGAGGTTCACTTCAAACTGTGCAGTTTACAAACCAGAAACCTGAGAAAATTTGCACCGAAATATAGCCTCAAAATCATGGTGATGAATGGATGGAGATAAAAAAAAAACAGGGGACGGCGTGGACTAGTGGTTATGTGACACGGCTCACAACCAGAAGGTGCTGGGTTCGATCCCCATCACAGCACCGGCCGTTACCCCGGGGAATCAAACCCTTAGAAAGGTGGTAGAAAATATACCAGGTATTGGAAACATAAACTGCCAGACTGAAAAAGAAAGAGAGATACTACCCTAAGCTTTATATCGAAAAGCTACCCAAGCATGGACTGGACCCATGCATACACCGACGGTTCTGTAACAAACACTACACGGAACGGAGGGGCAGGAGCATTCCTGAACCTACCAAATGGCAGACAAATAACACTGTCATTCGCTACTGGTAAGTACACAAGCAATTTCAGAGCGGAGGCAGAGGCACTGAGGGCGGCAGTGGAAGAAATAGTGACACACAAAGAAAATGAAAGCCATATAGTCCTGCTTACAGATGCTCTCGCCGTAGTCACAGCGCTAAAAAGCCAGAAAAACACTGAGCTTAATGACTTAAGAGCAGCACTCTGCAAACTGTGCCAGCAGTCAGCACCAAAAAAGGTTGTGGTACAGTGGGTCCCATCACACTGCAACATCCAAGGCAACGAGGAGGCAGACAGACTGGCAAAAGAAGGTGCAAGACTACCACAAACAGATACTAGTATGACGTACGAAGAGTTAAAACGGCTTATCAAAGCCAGATACATGACCAAATGGGAAACCGAACATACTGGTTACACCAAAAACGATGCCTATTACCAGTTAAACCGAAGAGAGCAGGTCGTTGTCTTCAGACTTCGCACTGGCCACAATAGACTGAGGTACCACCTATTCAACAAATTGAAGATAGGTGGTACCGACGAATGCCCGTGCGGTACCGGTAAAATGACCGCTGAACATCTGCTGCAGAACTGCCCGACATACGAGGATCAGAGAGAGCAGATGTGGCCATCACCAGTGGAACTGCAAGACAAGCTCTATGGCAGAGGCGACAGCCTCAGGATGACCGCCGCTTTTTTCGAAAAAAATAATGGTTACTGTCTGACTGCGTACGAAGAAGAAGAAGAAGAAACCCTTAGAAAATGCAGGAGGAAGCAGACCCTTACATAAATGCATGCTGAAGTCGGATGTACTGGGCCGACAGGCGCAAAATAAAAACCAAAGTGCAACGCACAGCTCCTTGAGGATTAGAGAAATAAGGCGAACGCAAAAAAAACAAACAGCTTGCGATAGGCCATAATGTCACACCCTGTGTGGAGGACGATGAGGCTAACGTCTGGTCAGGCAAAGTACACTGATCAGAGAATGTTAGCCAGGGTCAGGAGAAATATACCCTCACCTAACCTCCTCGTTGGTCGTCCTGGAAACGGGCTGTTGTTGAGGACAACAGTCTGGCTAACAAGGTGAGGTTCGACGTGATCTCCGTAGTAGTGAGTGATACGCAGATGAAGCCGAGCATAACACAACCGCACGGAGGACCCTGGTCCACCTTCATCAGCACGTTGGAGATGTGAAGAAAGCTACTGCAACCCGTCACTTAACGCCCTTTTCAGGACGCACATAAGAGTAACCTACTCATTGTGGGCATTGAAAACAACAACAGCAACAACAACACCATGTGTGGAGAGTCGTAAACCGATTATGAACGGAAGTGGCCAGGTGTAGATAACACTTTACAAAATGGGGATATGGGAACGACGATATCTACGAATGCAGAGCCATTCAAGAGCGATTCAGTTATACATCTGTATAACTGTCCAAGAATGCACGAACCTTGTATTTTGACGGATCCCATGGCAACAAATGAAAGAGCTCCCAGCGCAGCTGACTTCTGGTCCAATACTTTGTGAGGTTGCCGGGCAGGGGATGTAAGGAAGTTAGTAAGATACATCGGTTGAACAGTTGTCCTACTTGCACGTAACAGTTCCTCTGTACCATGTATTTCTACATTTATAAACGTGTCTGCACTTTATAGCGAGTTTTACATTGTGAGAATGAATGTGTCCAGATGGTCCAAGGTATTACGTGATGAATGATTTAATCACCACGGATCTTCTACTTTGCGATCTACAATCAATAAGAAAAGAAAGGAGTGGTACAAACAGAGGATATTCCAGCTTCATCATTATGTACGATACAACACAACACGACCTCTTAGTTCTTAGTCGACCTGTACTTATACAGGTCCCAGCTCTGGTATGAGCTGGATATAGCAGGGAGAAGGATTTCCTGCCTAGCGAGCTAGGTTTGAGCAGTTTAATACTCCGCAGCGTTAGGTGTTTAACCGATGTGCGAGTTCATCTTAATAGACTCAAACACTAGAGCAAAGTAGACCCGCAGTCTGTTAGGCGCCATCTATGCTGCTCTAAACAAACCACCTAACAATGGCCGGTGTTATGCCAGGTCACACAGTTACTCGCCCTTTACTACATCCTCTCTGTGAGGCAGTGGTGCTGTTCTTGTCCTTGTCAGACCCCGGCAAACGGCTCGGGACGTTGTAGTCGCTCCAATTCTTCATTTATAAAGAAAGCCCGCATACGAGAAGACGGCAGAGAGTCTGCCTCGTGCCATCACTTTTACAGTTACACATTGGATGGCCGGACCGGCATTCTTTCGTGCCTGAAGGTAGGAATGTCGGGAATTGAAAAGATCTGCTCACTACGTGCGCAGACAATAAATATGTGTGTTGCTTTTCTTGGCCGACGGTGTACGTCTGGGCTTGGCGCTTACGTCTCGTTGCTGGCTGCTGGTTGCCGTGTGTGCCTTGTGGTTGCGGGTTGACTTGTATACCTTGGGGATGGGGGCTGACGTTTATGTCTCGTGGTTGAGGGTTAGCGTACGTCTGGACTTGGCGCTTATATCTCGTGGCTGGAGGCTGACGTTAATGTCTTGTGGTTGGGGGTTGGCCCACATGCGATTTGGTTGAGAATTGGTGCCTATGATTTGTGGTTAGAGTTAGTGCCTTTGTCTTGTGATTATAATTGGCGCCTTTGTCTTGTGGTTAGAATTAGTGCCTTTGTCTTGTGGTTAGAATTAGTGCCTTTGTCTTGTGGTTAGTTGGTGCCTTTGTCTTGTGGTTAGTTGGTGCCTTTGTCTTGTGGTTAGAATTAGTGCCTTTGTCTTGTGGTTAGTTGGTGCCTTTGTCTTGTGGTTAGTTGGTGCCTTTGTCTTGTGGTTAGAATTAGTGCCTTTGTCTTGTGGTTAGAATTAGTGCCTTTGTCTTGTGGTTAGTTGGTGCCTTTGTCTTGTGGTTAGTTGGTGCCTTTGTCTTGTGGATAGAGTTGGTGCCTATGTCTTGTGGATAGAGTTGGTGCCTATGTCTTGTGGTTAGAGTTGGTGCGTATGTCTTAACGTAACTTAACGTCTTTATACTGGTTTAGAAGACTCTGCAGAGGATGAAACGTATGTCTTGAGGTGTATACGTCACGTCTCTGAGGTTGAAACTTATGGCTTGAGGGGCCTACGTCTCGTTTCTGAGGTTAAAACTTATGTCTTGAGGTGCCTATGTCTCCCGGTGCCTACATCTCCCTGTGCCTACGTCTCCCGGTGCCTATGTATCCCGTCGTTGTGCTTCGTGTTTATGCCATTATGTTTATGTTATTGCTGAAGTCACGTAGGGCCTACGTCTCACGGTGTCTACATCATGTAGGGCCTACGTTCGCAATATCTACATCATGTAGGGCCTACGTTTCGCGATGTCTACGTCTCGTGGTGCCTACTTCTTGTAGTGCCTACTTATTTTGATAGGTGTTGACGCCTATGTCAAAAAGCTGGAAATGGCGTCCTACACATGTCTAGTAATGCATGATGGTTCAGGGTTTCCATCGAGGGTCCTAAAATAGGTCACAGTACATGCTTTCTAGTGAAGGTTTTGGAGAAGTGAAATGAAGGATTTCTGTTCTCTGCAAACCATCTGCGGCGTAGTCTTCCTCGCAGCATGCAAACATATCTTATATTGTTATATGCGCGCAGTGATAGTTGATTTAACGCAGTTCTTATGAAATGGGCGACCCATCTTAAGTTCTGGAACGCTATGTATTTATCACATGATCATGCTCTGTGTTACTTCTGGTTTTGGCTTTGTTCGTTCTCAATCTTCCGCTACCAAACCCTGAAAGGGCTTAAGTAGCAGAATGTAGTCCAGAGAACGGAATGTGTTGTGTCGTAGTTTACAGCTTGACTGCGATATTTGCACTTTTCGATTCAACACATCCGACTTCAGCAAGCATTTTTTAAGTACCGGGTTAGAATTCCCTCTTCGATCCCTTCTCCTTAGCCAGTCTGCTCTGCTGCAGCCTTTTATCCAGGATCACCGCATGGAAGTGTAGAAAGGTCTTGTCAGCTATGGTTTGCTGACCCTGACGCTAGCAGTCAGCTATGGTTCGCTAACCACTGCAGCTCATGCGCTGCTCAGCATCGTGATCCCGTGTTACTTCTAATGTGGGACCAAGATGTTTCAGTGAATGAGCTCAGTCAGCGACTCATAGCTGGATCCTTGCCTCAGGGTCAGCGAACCAGACCTAGCCAAGACACTGTAATGCCTTTAAGACTGGCCCTGGAAACAGGCTGCACTAGACCAGTCTTGCTATAACAACAGGGATCGCAGTGGGAAGACAATTCTCATTACACAAAACACAAGGCTGAAACTGGATAGGGAGAGATTTGGAGAAGATGGGAAATGAGAATAGGGAGAGGTTTGGAGAAGAGAAGAAGAGAAGTGAATATGGAGACGTTTGGAGAAGTGAAATGAACATGTTCAGAAAAATGTAAAAAAGATGGAGAGGCGAGAATATGGGGACATTTGGAGAAGATAAGGAGAAATGAGTGTAGGGAGAGGTTTGGAGAAGAGAAGAAGAAATGAGAATAGCGAGAACTTTGAAGAAGAGAAGGAGACATGAGAATATGGAGACTTTTAAAGAGAAAAAGGAGAAATGAGAATAGGGAGAGGTTTCGAGAAGAGAAAGAGAAACGAGAATAGGGAGACGTTTGAAGAATAGAAGGAGAATAAGGAGACGTTTGGAAAAGAGAAGAGAAGGAAAGGGGAGAATATAGAGACGAATGGAGAAGAGCAGAAGAAGTTAAAGCATAAAATGGAGAAGAGACGAAGAAGAGATAAGAGAGGAGAAGATCGTGCAGACGAAGAAGATGCCGCGCCCTGTCAGATGAGGTCAGGGTAACCTAATTCTCCACGTTACACCAGCTGGCTCGCAGGATTTCTTTTCTTTCTTGTCAATTTCGGCGGTTAAAGTCAAGGCAGTCTCACGACGATACAGATTACTGCTGGCGAGAGATACAGTTTTGGAGACTTCATTAAACGAGGTCTTAAGTTGCGTAACGGGGTGTGATCAGTTCTCAGGCACACCCCCCCCCCCCCCCCCCCTCACCCCAAAAAAATAAAAAAAAATAAAAAATAAAAACCCAGATCTAGTTCAAAGGTGAATTCCGGTTCATCGTAGAATACTTGTAAAGGAGAAGTCAGAACAGCTAACAAAAAGCTGGAAATGGCGGCATGTAGGCGGTCTTCCACATAGCTATACAGAAGCGAAGATATCAATCGATCCACGAGGACGAAATGGAGAGATCAGCACAAAGAACACAAGGCTGAAAATGACAGCATAGACCAACGGCAGAGATGGACAAAGATCTTCAGACTCAGAAAAGGACATTGCAGACTCCACAGAATGGGTCTTTGAGACACCACCAGATGCGATTGCGGTGCACCAAAAGCAAACACCAGAACATTACCTGTCCTGTTTATATAGACCAAAGAGAGGCAGTCAGGCCCGGGGAAGGAACCATGCTCGAAAAGATGTGGGGTACGGAAAAGACCTTAAACGCAGTCTTCTTTGTGAACCTCATTGGGCTGGAAACATAGCATCGGTTGACCAATGAAGAAGAAAAAGAAGAAGAAGAAGAAGAAAAGAAGAAGAAGAAGAGGTATTGCTACATATATTTTCGTTTGGGATGAAGAAGCAGGGTTTGTATTTGATTATTCAGTGTTTTCTTCTCTTATTCTTATGATAGCGTCTTTGTTATTCGCACCGTCGGACACCTCCAAATCATGAACACGATCGCTATTTGGAGTCATCTTTAGTTCCGTACAGTTTTCAGTTTAGTGTTGAATCGTTAGGGTCAGTGTATTTTTCTTAACTGGTCATACGAGAGACCGTCCGGCAAAATACGCACATCATTTATTTTCAGATGTGGTCAGTGGCGTAACGCAGCACACGGGGCACGAGGCATTCATTATATGGAGCCCTCATTATATAATGAACTGTTGTGTCCCAATTTATTCTTTCCCATTTCCCGCTCAGCAGGAGTATAGTGCCACCACTACAGTTGACCTCCTTCAGGAAGCCTGTGCTGTCGTTCTTCTTCTTCTTCTTCTTCTTCTTCTTCTTCTTCTTCTTTTTCTAATTCTTTTTCTTCTTCGGCTTATGCGTTCGTTCTCAATCTCCAGCTACCAAAAGAGGAATCGTACTTTGCAAGTAGCATGATGTAGTCCAAAAAAACTGAATGGATCGTGTTGCTAGTTTACAGCTTGCCTGGGATATGTGTACCTTTCGGTCAGACACATCCGTCTTCGGCTGTATGTCATAGCATTGTGTGTGCTCTTGCAGTTGTAGTTTCTCTAGGAATTTGTTCTACGTTATGCCGCTGCTAGGTCCATGCACAACGTTATTTAGTCGTCTTTTATAGCATGCACTTCTCTGGGCTTATTATATTATAGCATGCACTTCCCTGGCTTATTATATTATAGCATGCACTTCTCTGGCTTATTATATTATAGCATGCACTTCCCTGGCTTATTATATTATAGCATGCACTTCTCTGGCTTATTATATTATAGCATGCACTTCCCTGGCTTATTATATTATAGCATGCACTTCTCTGGGCTTATTATATTATAGCATGAACTTCTCTGGGCTTATTATATTATAGCATGCACTTCTCTGGGTTTATTATATTCTCCCCAGTAAGCGACCACGGCTTTCGCAGAGTTTAAAAAAAAACATACTTTACTTAACTTAACGTCTTTATACTGGTTTAGAAGACCCTGCAGAGTCTGTATACAACCAGTTTCATTTACATCATCTTGCTCTAAAAGCTATGCGCATCCAATGTATTCTTAAATGCATTAACTATCTCTGCCTCCACTACCTCCCGTGGCAATGCGTTGCAAGCATTCACAACTCTCTGACTAAAAATAGATTTCCTAATATCTAATCTGGACCTCTCTTTAGTTAATTTGTAGTTATACCCTCTTGTTCTTGTGGGTGGCTGTATTTTTAAAAAAACTTGTTATAGTCTAATTTATCCACCAGATTGGTACCAAAGAAGGTGTTGTTACCAAAGAAATCTGACAAATGATATCTTGTGGATCGAATAGATGACGAGATATTCCGTGGATTGAAAACCTAATAAATGATATCATGTTAACCCTGACAAATGAAATTATATCTGGTTGTTTTAAAAATTAACCAACGATATCCAATAGGTAAGAACACAGATAAATCATATTCTATGGATAAAAAAAGCAGACAAATGATATCTTGTGATAAAATGCATATGAAAATGCATATATGTTGATCATCTCTACAAAAGTTGCTGTGTACAGATGCTGTGTTATTACTACTCTAATCGTGAACCAAATATGTTTTACAAGAAAAGCGACAAAATGCATTTCATTGGAGCTCTTTGCGGCGCATACTCGGAATCTCATGGAGTGACAGAATAACAAACAACGAAGCGTTGGAGCGAGCGAAGACTGAAACTTTGTTTACAATTCTCTGTCAACATCGCGTAAGACGCCTGGGTCACGTGTGCCGAATGGAGGATTGACGAATTCCAAAAGAAATCCTGTACTGAGAGCTGGCCTTTGACAACCAAACTCAAGGGAGACTCTTACTGCGCTACCAAGATGTTTATAAGCGTGACTTGAAAGCGATGGGCATGGGCCCCTCAAACTGGGAGGAACTTGGTCTAAACATGGATGGAGTTGTTGGAGAATATGGGAGGAACTTGGTCTAAAACATGGATGGAGTTGTTGGAGAATATGGGAGGAACTTGGTCTAAGACATGGATGGAGTTGTTGGAGAATATGGGAGGAACTTGGTCTAAACATGGATGGAGTTGTTGGAGAATATGGGAGGAACTTGGTCTAAGACATGGATGGAGTTGTTGGAGAATATGGGAGGAACTTGGTCTAAGACATGGATGGAGTTGTTGGAGAATATGGGAGGAATTTGGTCTAAGACATGGATGGAGTTGTTGGAGAATATGGGAGGAACTTGGTCTAAGACATGGATGTAGTTGTTGGAGAATATGGGAGGAACTTGGTCTAAGACATGGATGGAGTTGTTGGAGAATATGGGATGAACTTGGTCTAAGACATGGATGGAGTTGTTGGAGAATATGGGAGGAACTTGGTCTAACACATGGATGGAGTTGTTGGAGAATATGGGAGGAACTTGGTCTAAGACATGGATGGAGTTGTTGGAGAATATGGGAGGAACTTGGTCTAAGACATGGATGGAGTTGTTGGAGAATAACCACAATGAGTAGGATGACGTTAAGTGGCGGGTTGCAGTAGCTTTCCTCACATCCCGAGCGTGCTGGTGAAGGTGGACCGGGTCCTCCAGGCGGTTGTGCTATGCTTGACTTCATCTGCGTATCGCTCACTACTACGGGGATCACATCGATCTCTCACGTTGTTAGCCAGGTTGCCATTAAAACTTGTTGTTTCCAGGAAGGGCTACTAGGAAGCCAAGGTGAGGGTCTTGTCCAGTATGTTTTGCCTGACCCAGACTAACGTGTCTGACCAGTATGTTTTGTCTGACCAGACGTTAGTTTGCCTTCCTAGACATGGCTGGAGGAAAGCCTTGTCTGCTGGCCTATTGGTTGAGGAAACCAAGTTGCGACAATATGCAGACATGAGCGACACAAAGGAAAGCAACTTTTAACAAAGGCCTCTCTCGGGCGCAGAAATGCATTATCTACTCAGGCTGACATAATGCCAACAACAACAAGGAATCGCTGGATCTACTCGGTGCACTGACCTTTGAATAATTCGGTAATTTATGCATTGTTTATCGTAGAAACAGAGACACGCAGGAGGGCTCGTTCTAGAGATATCTTCATGACCTGACGCTGAAAGGTAAAACAGGATAAGCGAAAAGAAGAAAGACATGATATCTTAACGTTTCGATATGAATACACATGCCATATTTCAGAAGCAAGCTAAAAGACAATGCTCAGACATAAGAAAACACCCAAAAAGGAACAAGATGGTAATTACTCTCCAAACTGAAAGCCGGGAATACGTAAGACCTTTGCACTATTCTACACTGTCAACGAAGCATTGGACCGAGCAAAGACTGAAACTTTGTACATAGCCTTGAATCTACTGGTGCCTTTGTTAGTCATTGAAGTTGAGGTCTGAAAACGAACGAGGAAGAAGAAGAAGAATCTCGTTGCAAGTAGCAGGAAGTTGTCCTGAGAATGGAATGCATCGTGTCGTAGTTTACAGCCTGACTGCGATTTTTGCACCTTTCGGTCCGATAAATCCGACTTCAGTAGGCATGTTTGGATACCGAGTTAGCTTTCCCTCTTCGATCCCTTCTCGTTTGGCAGGGCAAAGGTCTACACTCATAATACTCTAGTAAACACAGAAGCAAATAAGTGATAGTCAAATTGTATAAGGCACTAGTTGGACCGAGATTGGAGTACTGTGTACAGGTGTGGAGTCCTTATCGTAGAGGAGATACAAACCTGCTGGAAAGGATACAAAGAAGAGTGAAAATACTGGTAGTGCGATTCCAAAATTTCAGTTATGAGGAAAAAATCAGAAAAACCGGCCTACAGTGTCTAGAAAAGAGAAGAATTCGTGGTGATTTACAACATCATCAGGTGCCCTGCCGCTTTTAGAACACCATCATGGACCTGCATCCATTTTTTTCACGTGTATCGTTGACCAACTCTGTTGTTGATTATCGCCCTTGCCATTCTCTCAGGCTGCCCAACATCTTCTCTCTCGGCCTGTCTCGGTCTCTCAGGCTGTCCAACATCTTCTCTCTCGGCCTGTTTCGGTCTCTCAGGCTGCCTAACATCTTCTCTCTCGGCCTGTTTCGGTCTCTCAGGCTGTCCAACATCTTCTCTCTCGGCCTGTCTCGGTCTCTCAGGCTGTCCAACATCTTCTCTCTCTGCCTGTTTCGGTCTCTCATGCTGCCCAACATCTTCTCTCTCGGCCTGTTTCGGTCTCTCAGGCTGCCCAACATCTTCTCTCTCGGCCTGTCTCGGTCTCTCAGGCTGTCCAACATCTTCTCTCTCGGCCTGTCTCGGTCTCTCAAGCTGTCCAACATCTTCTCTCTCGGCCTGTTTCGGTCTCTCATGCTGTCCAACATCTTCTCTCTCGGCCTGTTTCGGTCTCTCATGCTGTCCAACATCTTCTCTCTCGGCCTGTTTCGGTCTCTCATGCTGTCCAACATCTTCTCTCTCGGCCTGTCTCGGTCTCTCGGGCTGTCCAATGTCTTCTCTTTCGGCCTGTCTCGGTCTCTCAGGCTTTCCAACATCTTCTCTCTCGGCCTGTCTCGGTCTCTCAGGCTGTCCAATGTCTTCTCTTTCGGCCTGTTTCGGTCTCTCAGGCTGTCCAATGTCTTCTCTTTCGGCCTGTCTCGGTCTCTCTTTACCGCTATCTTTCCCATTGTCACGACGCCCTACAAGCCGCCTCTTCTCATAACATGCCCCCAAAAGGATGACTGCCGTGTTCTGATCCTTGAAATAAGTTGTCTTTGTGTTTGTGCCTCCTCGAACACTGTCTTATTAGTCTTCTTTGAAGTCCATGGGATCTGCAGCATTCTAATGTAAAACCAATCTCCGTTGCTTCCAAAGATCTGCTTGCTTGCTGTCCACTATTCACTACCATATATCAGTACAGGTTGATTAAATACAGGTTTATAAAGTAATCAAGCAAAAGGACACATTAGACTTTAACACGTTTTATTTCCTTCAAAATGCAGCCGTCTATAAGAACAGTGGGGCACGGCTACAGCCGTCTACAAGAACAGGGGGACACGGCCACGAATTAATAAAGGAAAGGTCCAGATTTGATATTAGGAAATATATTTTTAGTCAGAGAGTGGAAAAGGAAGACGGGCTGACCAAGAGACATCTGGGGAAGAGATTTCTTCTTCTTCTTCTTCGTTAGGAAGGAAAACTAACGTATGGTCAGGCAAACCATACTGATCAGACATGTTAGTCAGGTTCAGGCAAAACATATTGGTCAAGGGCGTTACCTTGGCTACCTCGTAACCTTTCTTAGAAACTGGTTGTTTTCATGGAGGCCTGTCTAACAAGGTGAGGGATCGATGTGATTGCTGTAGTAGTGAGCGACTCGCAGATGAAGCCAAGCATAGCACAACCGCCTGGAGGACCCTGGGCCATCTTGTGAGGAAAGCTACGACAACCCGCCACTTAACGTCCTTTTAGAGCGCACAAAAGAATAGACCTACTCATTGTTGGCATTCAATAACAACAACTTCTTCTTGTTTGTTCTTACTCTTTTTGCCAGAAAAGCAAGTGGTCATTTTCACAGACGCCCTCGCAGCTTTGATGGCGCTCAAGAACCAGCACAAAAATGAACTCGGTGCTCTGGCAGACTCGCTCAAGAGCCTGTCCCAGAGCTTAGACAAAACATAGTCCAGTGGATACCAGCCCACTGCAACATTCCAGGCAACGAGGAGGTGGACAGACTCGCCAGAGAGGGAGGAATGCTGCAGCAGAGGGATACAGAAATCACATCCAATGAGACAAAAGCATTCATCGGGGCAACGTACAGTGCAAAATGGAAAAAGACCACCTTGGCCACATAGAAAGCGATGCCTACCATCAACTCTCCAGGCGAGACCAGGTGATAATTCTCCGGCTACACACAGGTGCCATCTGCACAAGTTCAAGATTGGCATTACAGACCTTTGTGCCTGCGGCACAGCCCCCATGAAGGCAGAATATATTTTGCGGTCCTATCCACTATATATCGACAAAAGACGTAGCATTTGGCAACATCCAATGTTCTTCCACGAGAAGCTTTACGGAAGCGTACATAGCCTTGAGTCGACTGCTGCCTTCGCTAGAGTCATTGAAGTTGAGGTCTGAAGATTAACGAGGAAGAAGCAGAATCTCTTTGCAAGTAGCAGGAAGTTGTCCGGAGAATGGAATGCATTGTGTCGTAGTTTACAGCTTGACTGCGATTTTTGCACATTTCGGTCCGACAAATCCGACTTCAGTAGGCATGTTTGGATACCGGGTTAGCTTTCCCTCTTTGATCCCTTCTCGTTTGACGGTCTGTTTTGTTGCAGCCTGGTATCGGGATCACCGCATGAAGGCTTAGAAAGGTCCTGGCAGCTCTGCTTCGCTGGTCCTGGTACTAACTGTCTACATGTCGTTAGTCCTGACGCTAACAGTCAGCTATGGGGCAATGGTCCTGACGCCAGCAGTCAGCTATGGGTCGCTGGTCCTGACGCTAGCAGTCAGCTATGGGTCGCTGGTTCTGACGCTAGCAGTCAGCTATGAATCGCTAGTCCTGACGCTAGCAGTCAGCTATGGGTCGCTGGTCCTGACGCCAGCAGTCAGCTATGGGTCGTTGGTCCTGACGCTAGCAGTTAGCTATTTGTCACTGGCCCTGACGTTAGCAATCAGCTACATGCCGCTGGCAGTCAGAAATCGGTCGCTGGCCCTTGACGGCTTCAAAACGTTCCTCTGACTTGACCATTTATTTATTTATCTTCTTTGTTTTTGCCTTCGGTTTCGTGTGCTCATCTTATGCCACCAGATGGGACGCTTCCATTAAGTGAGACATCAGTCTCAGGTCCTCAATGATTCGCCACAGATTGTCCTTGTATGTTTCTTTCCTCCGACCAGTTCTTCTCCCTGGAGCCTTTGTGTAGTGGACATGTTTGCAGGATGTGTTATGGAATCTGGGGTCCTCTCTGACATGCGATTTGTTCAGTCTGTGCTGCTTTAATTTTTTGCATGTGTTCATTTAGTCTGTAATGAACTGTTCTGAGACGGTCAATTGTGGTATACTGTTTCCTATTCAACCTATTGATTGAGTCATGTGGGTATTTCATGTTTGTTCTCTCTATCCAATGCTTAAAAAAATATTAATTAAAAAAAACTGATTGTACTTGACATCGTAGTTGTTTGTTTGCGTAAACTTCTACTTGTCTTATTTTAGGCAACTTCCTCATTTACCAAGAGAGTGAAAATCTGAAGCAGCCTCTACTAGTGCGACCTGTTAAACTATGACATTTTGACGGATTCTGGACAGGATAGGTCATTCCAAAACTAGTACCGAAAGATGTAGATTAAACAACTATTTTTATGTATACACTTAACATGTCATTCCAAAACGTGTACCGAAGGATGTAGATTAAACAACTATTTATATGTTTACACTTTATTTGAACCTACATTACCAACACAGAAACACCTCAGTTCTAATTGTATATCTATTACCCCATCAAGTGACGATAGTCCTTCTAAATGGATCAAGGTGGCGCTGTTTGGGGACCCCTGGTCACAGCTGCACCATCCTGACTGATTAGAACAGCAACGCCGTTATTTGATGTGCCCAACCGCTCGGTGGTGCCATGTTGGAGATGTGGAGACGAGCAGGGCGTCAGAGAAAAAAGATTATGATTGATGTTGATACGGTCAGAGAGGTCATGATAAGGTGGATGAATGAGAGAACTTGTCTGGGCGATATATAAAACGAGTCTTGGAGCGACAATCTAATGCTTCTCATTATCTGCCTGTAAGGGAGAAGTAAGTGAGAATATTTCACGTCTGCTTCGTTGGCTGTTGAGATAAAGAAATGCCACATTTTACAGTTCAGCTTCAATATGAGCACTTAGTCCCGACACATTTTACAGTTCAGCTGCAATATGAGCACTTAGTCCCGACACATTTTACAGTTCAGCTGCAATATGAGCACTTAGTCCCGACACATTTTACAGTTCAGCTGCAATATGAGCACTTAGTCCCGACACATTTTACAGTTCAGCTGCAATATGAGCACTTAGTCCCGACACATTTTACAGTTCAGCTTCAATATGAGCACTTAGTCCCGACACATTTTACAGTTCAGCTTCGATATGAGCACTTAGTCCCAACACATTTTTCAGTTCAGCTTCAATATGAGCACTTAGTCCCGACACATTTTACAGTTCAGCTTCGATATGAGCACTTAGTCCCGACACATTTTACAGTTCAGCTTCAATATGAGCACTTAGTCCCGACACATTTTACAGTTCAGCTTCAATATGAGCACTTACTCCCGACACATTTTACAGTTCAGCTTCGATATGAGCACTTAGTCCCGACACATTCTACAGTTCAGCTTCAATATGAGCACTTAGTCCCGACACATTTTACAGTTCAGCTTCGATATGAGCACTTAGTCCCGACACATTTTACAGTTCAGCTTCAATATGAGCACTTAGTCCCGACACATTTTACAGTTCAGCTTCGATATGAGCACTTAGTCCCGACACATTTTACAGTTCAGCTTCAATATGAGCACTTAGTCCCGACACATTCTACAGTTCAGCTTCAATATGAGCACTTAGTCCCGACAAATTTTACAGTTCAGCTTCGATATGAGCACTTAGTCCCGACACATTTTACAGTTCAGCTTCAATATGAGCACTTAGTCCCGACACATTCTACAGTTCAGCTTCAATATGAACACTTAGTCCCGACACATTTTACAGTTCAGCTTCAATATGAGCACTTAGTCCCGACACATTTTACAGTTCAGCTTCGATATGAGCACTTAGTCCCAACACATTTTTCAGTTCAGCTTCAATATGAGCACTTAGTCCCGACACATTTTACAGTTCAGCTTCGATATGAGCACTTAGTCCCGACACATTTTACAGTTCAGCTTCAATATGAGCACTTAGTGCCGACACATTTTACAGTTCAGCTTCAATATGAGCACTTAGTCCCAACACATTTTTCAGTTCAGCTTCAATATGAGCCCTTAGTCCCGACACATTTTACAGTTCAGCTTCAATATGAGCACTTAGTCCCGACACATTTTACAGTTCAGCTTCAATATGAGCACTTAGTCCCGACACATTTTACAGTTCAGCTTCAATATGAGCACTTAGTCCCGACACATTTTACAGTTCAGCTTCGATATGAGCACTTAGTCCCGACACATTTTACAGTTCAGCTTCAATATGAGCACTTAGTCCCGACACATTTTACAGTTCAGCTTCAATATGAGCACTTAGTCCCGACACATTTTACAGTTCAGCTTCAATATGAGCACTTAGTCCCGACACATTTTACAGTTCAGCTTCGATATGAGCACTTAGTCCCGACACATTTTACAGTTCAGCTTCGATATGAGCACTTAGTCCCGACACATTTTACAGTTCAGCTTCAATATGAGCACTTAGTCCCGACACATTCTACAGTTCAGCTTCAATATGAGCACATAGTCCCGACACATTTTACAGTTCAGCTTCGATATGAGCACTTAGTCTCGACACATTTTACAGTTCAGCTTCAATATGAGCACTTAGTCCCGACACATTTTACAGTTCAGCTTCAATATGAGCACTTAGTCCCGACAAATTTTACAGTTCAGCTTCGATATGAGCACTTAGTCCCGACACATTTTACAGTTCAGCTTCAATATGAGCACTTAGTCCCGACACATTCTACAGTTCAGCTTCAATATGAACACTTAGTCCCGACACATTTTACAGTTCAGCTTCAATATGAGCACTTAGTCCCGACACATTTTACAGTTCAGCTTCGATATGAGCACTTAGTCCCAACACATTTTTCAGTTCAGCTTCAATATGAGCACTTAGTCCCGACACATTTTACAGTTCAGCTTCGATATGAGCACTTAGTCCCGACACATTTTACAGTTCAGCTTCAATATGAGCACTTAGTCCCGACACATTTTACAGTTCAGCTTCAATATGAGCACTTAGTCCCAACACATTTTTCAGTTCAGCTTCAATATGAGCCCTTAGTCCCGACACATTTTACAGTTCAGCTTCAATATGAGCACTTAGTCCCGACACATTTTACAGTTCAGCTTCGATATGAGCACTTAGTCCCGACACATTTTACAGTTCAGCTTCAATATGAGCACTTAGTCCCGACACATTTTACAGTTCAGCTTCAATATGAGCACTTAGTCCCGACACATTTTACAGTTCAGCTTCGATATGAGCACTTAGTCCCGACACATTTTACAGTTCAGCTTCAATATGAGCACTTAGTCCCGACACATTCTACAGTTCAGCTTCAATATGAGCACATAGTCCCGACACATTTTACAGTTCAGCTTCGATATGAGCACTTAGTCTCGACACATTTTACAGTTCAGCTTCAATATGAGCACTTAGTCCCGACACATTTTACAGTTCAGCTTCAATATGAGCACTTAGTCCCGACACATTTTACAGTTCAGCTTCAATATGAGCACTTAGTCCCGACACATTTTACAGTTCAGCTTCAATATGAGCACTTAGTCCCGACACATTTTACAGTTCAGCTTCGATATGAGCACTTAGTCCCGACACATTTTACAGTTCAGCTTCAATATGAGCACTTAGTCCCGACACATTCTACAGTTCAGCTTCAATATGAGCACTTAGTCCCGACAAATTTTACAGTTCAGCTTCGATATGAGCACTTAGTCCCGACACATTTTACAGTTCAGCTTCAATATGAGCACTTAGTCCCGACACATTTTACAGTTCAGCTTCGATATGAGCACTTAGTCCCATCACATTTTACAGTTCAGCTTCGATATGAGCACTTAGTCCCGACACATTTTACAGTTCAGCTTCGATATGAGCACTTAGTCCCATCACATTTTACAGTTCAGCTTCGATATGAGCACTTAGTCCCATCACATTTTACAGTTCAGCTTCGATATGAGCACTTAGTCCCGACACATTTTACAGTTCAGCTTCAATATGAGCACTTAGTCCCGACTTTTACAGTTCAGCTTCGATATGAGCACTTAGTCCCATCACATTTTACAGTTCAGCTTCGATATGAGCCCTTAGTCCCGACACATTTTACAGTTCAGCTTCGATATGAGCACTTAGTCCCGACACATTTTACAGTTCAGCTTCGATATGAGCACTTAGTCCCGACACATTTTACAGTTCAGCTTCGATATGAGCACCTAGCCCAGACACAATTTACAGGCCAATCTGCGTCCATCACACGCAACAATTAACAGCTTAATTGCGATATATGTGTCTCCTTCGGCTCGCCACATTTTACAGTCGAACTGCGAATCTCCGTCCACAACCCGCCATATTTTTACAACTGAATTTATATATCTCCGTCCATAACCGGCCATATTTTTACAGCTGAATTTATATATCTCCGCCCATAACCCGCCACATTTTTACAGCTGAATTTATATATCTCCGTCCATAACCGGCCACATTTTTACAGCTGAATTTATATATCTCCGTCCATAACCGGCCACATTTTTACAGCTGAATTTATATATCTCCGTCCATAATCGGCCACATTTTTACAGCTGAATTTATATATCTCCGTCCATAACCGGCCACATTTTTACAGCTGAATTTATATATTTCCGTCCATAACCGGCCACATTTTTACAGCTGAATTTATATATCTCCTTCCATAACAGGGCACATTTTTACAGCTGAATTTATTTATCTCCGTCCATAACCGGCCACATTTTTACAGCTGAATTTATATATCTCCGTCCATAACCGGCCACATTTTTACAGCTGAATTTATATATCTCCGTCCATCACACACCACATTTTTACACCTGAATTTATATATCTCCGTCCATCACACACCACATTTTTACAGCTGAATTTATACATCTCCGTCCATTACATACCACATTTTTACACCTGAATTGATATATCTTCGTCCATCACACACCCTATTTTAAAACTGAGCTGAGGGTTTTCCGTCCATGACACGCCCCCCCCCCTCCCCCACTAACAGCTGATCTTCGATATATGTGAACTTCGGCCCGCTACGTTTTACAGCTGAACTGCGATATCTGAACAGAGACAGTCAAACAACTACTGAAGACTGCGAACAAAGAGGCCTGGCTGAATAGATGGGGAATGGGAAATACTGGGAGAGAAATCTATAAACATATGGCCATATCAAGTCCCAAAGACAACATCAACTTCCTGAAAAGAAAAGACCAAAGCACCATTTTCCGACTTCACACTCAACACATACAACTTAACAGTCACTTGAACAGAATCCAACCAGAACATACTCCAGAGTGCCGGCTGTACACACATCCTTATGAAACTGTTGAACATCATCTTTTTGAATACCGGTTAATATTCTCTAGTGATTAGCTGTCCCTAGATTACCCGAAAGGCAGGAGCCCATTTTAACTAAGTTTGACTCCTCTAAGATGTATTACCACTTAGACTTACATGCTTCAACTAATTAGACGAATCCTGCAGGTGCTCTTGAAATAATTGTCAGGTCATTAGCCGCATCTTACATAGAATGCTATTAAAATAAAGCTGAATGGAGATATATTACAGAAAGTTGAAAATTTCACCTATTTGTGGCGATTGACTGGTCTCGAGGTGAAACGTCGGCCTCGAAGTGCTGGAGGTGGTGGGTTCAAATCACGATGGAGACCGGAATATTTTAACTTGGACTTTCTGGTATTTCTCTCATATCTGGGTAGTAACGATCGAACGTCCATGTGCACTCTCGTGCACGTTAAACATCCCTTGGCAGTTGATAAATCGTAAAGAGTGCTGCCGAAGACGGATGTGTCGGACCGAAAGGTGGAAATGTCGCCGTCAAGCTGTAAACTAGCGTCACAGAGCATTCAGTTCTCCGGACTACATTCTGCTACCTGCAAAGCCCTGTTCAGGGCTTGGTAGCGGGAGATTGAGAACTAACGCAGAAGAAAAAGAAGACGAAGAAGAAGAAGAAGAAGAAGAAGAAGAAGAACGAAAAGAGGAGACCTAACAGCCGCTGCCTGGGCAAAATTTAAAAGTGCGTTAAAAACCTACCAAATCTATTACAGGATCCTCGCCGGTGCCACGGAGTTCGGGCATTGTACGGAGATTCTATAAAATGTGGAGAAGAACAGACCACTTGGTGGTTCAATCGTGTACAACTATGTTGATTCCTCGACTAAACTAAACTAAACTAAACTAAACTAAACTAAACTAAACTAGACTAAACTAAACTAAACTAAACTAAACTAAACTAAACATATTTGTGAAATAAAGAATGACACAGCATGGAGATACAACAAAGGAAATTTCCACTCGAATTGCTTTACCCTCATATACCTTTAACCAACTAATCTTCTGAGTTACAAAGAGACACGTTTGGCCATCTCCCGTTCCAATCCGAGGCAAGTTCTATGGAGATACCCATGACCTCATGCGTATCACTGCTTTCTTTATAGAAGTAAAAGCGGACGAAGATGAAACGGAAGAAACATTTACAAATCAAAATCAATGAGCAAATACACACAGCTCAAGACTGTTGAGCTTCAAAGTTATTTCAAGGCTAACATATTGATGAGAAATCTGAAAATTAGAAATAGAAACGCGAAATTAATAATCTGAATGCTTTTGATAAAATAAAGTTAGATGGCCGCGCCTGACTGGCTGCGCTCTCGACTCGCTCCAGTGTTTTTGTCGTTTAGTGCTGTTTGTTAGTTCATGTTCAGATTATAATTGACAGCTCGTTCACCAGGTGGTATCACGGACTTTATTCTATGGAATTGTTGTCCTTTCGATCGGTTATCCTGTTTGTTATGCTGCATCCTGTTGCGGCTGTGCCTAGCTTGAGCCGTATAAAAACCCGCCTATGAAGGTGTTGAGCGTTCCGCTTGACTGCACCCCAGAATTCAGCCCAGGTTATCACTACTCAAGGACCTCCCTGCTTGGACTGAATCCGCCTTCCTATTGCCCCTCCCCTCCACCGGAGGTTACACGATACCTCTTCCATCTTCGTATCCTCAGCACAGCAAGTGTCACGCTGACCCGAAGTTGGACCAATCCAGAGGACCCAGAGACCAAACGCAATAAAAACAGGGAGTCAAACACGGACAGAACAAAGCCTGACACAAACATTGGTCCAACACACACTCCTCGCTGCTCTCATCCCGAGGCAGCGGAGCACCCGGCTCCACCGAAGGAGTCTGTATGTATTAGGGTCGACACACTACACATGAGCAAGCCTCTCGCAGTTGGAAATGGTAGTGGTCTTTCGATACAACGAGCCTTAGATACCTATGCGAACATTATTATAAATATTATTTTGAAAATAAACTATTATACAATTATTGAACTTTGGCTGGGAAGAATTAAAAACTAACAAGCTAATAAGAGAAAACACCAACCAGCAATATGTTTCTACCATCATAAGGACAAAAATGGAGGACATACATTGGACATGTGCTTAGAATGGACAGCAACACATTCCCTTTACAGGCAGTTGTGTGGGCTCCTGCTGATAGCAGAAAGAGAGGACGGCCAAATGAGACTTCTCACAGAACGGTCATCAGAGAGAGCTCAGCTATGCTGGGGGGATCACTGGTCTCGTGGTAAGGTGTCCGCTTCGGTTGCCAGAGGTCGCGGGTTCGAATCACCGCAGAGACCAGCATTTATTTCCATTTGTATCTTCTGGAAAAAATTCCCCTGATCTCTGGGTAGTGAGATCGGACTCCCGCGTGCAGTGTCGAGGACGTTAAAAATTCCTTTGCAGTTGGAAATCGAAAAGAGTTAGGCTTATAACGAACGATTCCCGAACAAAATTCAAGTTAAAAATTTACCCAAGTTATTTGTACCTTTCCCCAGGTGTTTTGTTAAGAGCAGCTTTAGATGGCGCCTAACTGGCTGCGGGTCTACTCAGCTCTAGTGTTTGAGTCTACTAAGATAAACTCGTACATCGGTGAAAACCACCTTCCAAGAAACTGATTGTATACAGACTCTGTGGTGTCTTATAGATCAGTATAAATAAGTTATCGAGTTAGGAATAACGACTGATGATTCATGAGCGGTAGATAAGCGAAGTGGTAAAGCACTAGCTATTTAAGGCAAAGGTACGGGGTTCAACTCCTACTACCGGCAGCTTCAGTCAACCCAGCTGTAAATAGGTACCTGACTTACGGTAAGAAAGTAATAGGCAGCGAGTAAGGGAACTGGACAACTCACCTCACATAAACTGAGGCTTAGTTTACCGAAGTCTCTAACACATCATTCCTGACCAGCGGTTAAGTCTACTGGAGGACTTCCTTCTTACGCCCTGTACTGCAGCTGGTACATGATAAGGACTCCAGTCCCACGCCCAGCCCTCATTAGACCAGCCTGCAGTCTTTAACGACATTATTTGACTGGTTGCAGTGGTCTATACTGTAATCCATGGATGTCAAGCTGGTTATATGTAGACAATAACATAGAGAACTTACCGCAGAAGTAAGAGGTAGCCATTTTGATGCTCCAAATGAAAGCCGGCACTATATCTGCCGAAAAGAAATAAACAAAGAGGAAAACGATTAAAGTGGCGTTCCAGTTTTTACAAAGGTACATAAGAAGCACATAAAACCAGCACATTAATTCAAGAAAAATAAAGTTTGGATGGTGACAGATTTCTTAAGGAAAAAAAACACCATTAAAGTAAAAAGCGAAAAACACACAAATAGAGCACTGAACAAAGACACCAAATAGAGCCCTGAACAAAAAACACCAAATAGAGACCTGAGCAAAAACAACAAATATAGCCCTGAACAAAAACACCAAATAGAACAAATGTACAAACACATATAGAGCACTGAACGCACATACAAAGCGCTGAACTAACACATATAAAGCACCAAACAAACACATAGAAAGCACTGAAAAAACACATAGAATAATCAACACATAGAAAACACTGAACTAACACATAGACAGCATTGAACTAACACATAGAAAACACTGAACTAACATATAGAAAGTACAGAACTAACACATAGAAAGCACTGAACTAACACATAGAAAGCACTGAGCTAACACATAGAAAGTACTTACCTAACAAATAGAGAGCCCTGAACTAACACATAGAAAGCATTTAACTAACACATATAAAGCCCTGAACTAACACATAGAAAACACTGAACTAACACATAGACGGCCTTGAACTAACACATAGAAAACACTGAACTAACATATAGAAAGTACAGAACTAACACATAGAAAACACTGAACTAACACATAGACAGCATTGAACTAACACATAGAAAACACTGAACTAACATATAGAAAGTACAGAACTAACACATAGAAAGCACTGAACTAACACATAGACAGCATTGAACTAACACATAGAAAACACTGAACTAACATATAGAAAGTACAGAACTAAGACATAGAAAGCACTGAACTAAGACATAGAAAGCACTGAGCTAACACATAGAAAGTACTTAACTAACAAATAGAGAGCCCTGAACTAACACATAGAAAGCATTTAACTAACACATATAAAGCCCTGAACTAACACATGGAGAGCCCTGAACTAACACATAGAAAACACTGAACTAACACATAGAAAGCACTGAACTAACACATAGAAAGCACTGAACTAACACATAGAAAGCACTGAACTAACACATAGAGAGCCCTGCACTAACACATAGAAAACACTGAACTAACACATATAAAGCACTGAATTAACACACAGATTAACACACAGAGAGCCCTGAACTAACACATAGAGAGCACTGAGCAAACACTACAAAGAAAACTGAACAAAGAGACATGTATGTGCCGACACGCGAAAGAGCCGTGGACTGAATCGAATAGCAGAATAATGGCAAGGGCAGGAAGCCAGTATCAAGTTACGCGTGCAAGAAAGAAGGCGACTTGCAGACACGGCTGAGCTGACCCAAGAAAGATTATGCATTCAAAACAAGAAGGGAAAAACCCACTCTCCTGGCAGAGACGACGTTGTGTGGCAGCAGTCGCAGGTAGTAGCAGGTAGCAGGTGATGGATGGGTGGGATTTTAGGCAGGTAGGTAGATAGGTAGGTAGTAGCAATAGTAATAGTAGTAGTTGTAGTAGTAGCAGTAGTAGTAGTAGTAATAGTAGTAATAGTAGTATTAGTAGTAGAAGTATTAGTAGTAAATAGCAAGATAATGGCAAGATATTAGTAGTAGTAATAGTAGTAGTAGTAATAGTATTAGTAGTAATAGCATTATTTGTAGTAATAGTAGTAGTAGTAGTAAGTAGTAATAGTGCTAGGAGTAGTAGTAGTAGTAGTAGTAGAAGTACTTGAAGTAGTAGTAGTAATAGAAACAATAGCAGTAGTAGTGGTGGAAGTAGTAGTAATAGTAGTAGTAGTAATAGTAGTATTAGTAGTAATAATAGTATTAGTAGTAATAGTAATATTAGTAGTAATATCCGTAGTAGTAATGCTAGTAATAGTAATAGTAGTAATAGTAGTATTAGCAGTAGTAGTAATAGTATTAGTAGTAATAGTAATAGTAGTAGTAGTAATAGTATTAGTAGTAATAGTAATAGTAGTAGTAGTAATAGTATTAGTAGTAATAGTATTAGTAGTAATAGTAATAGTAGTAGTAGTAATAGTATTAGTAGTAATAGTATTAGTAGTAATAGTATTAGTAGTAATAGTATTAGTAGTAATAGTAGTAGTAGTAATAGTAGTAGTAGTAGTAATAGTAGTAGTAGTAGTAATAGTAGTAGTAGTAATAGTATTAGTAGTAATAGTATTAGTAGTAGTAATAGTAGTAGTAGTAATAGTAGTAGTAGTAGTAATAGTAGTAGTAGTAATAGTAGTAGTAGTAATAGTAGTAATAGTAGTAATAGTATTAGTAGTAATAGTAGTAGTAGTAATAGTAGTAGTAGTAATAGTATTAGTAGTAATAGTAGTAGTAGTAATAGTAGTAGTAGTAATAGTAGTAGTAATAGTAGTAATAGTAGTAATAGTAGTAGTAGAAATAGTAGTAGTAGTAATAGTAGTAGTAGTAATAGTATTAGTAGTAATAGTAGTAATAGTAGTAATAGTAGTAGTAGTAATAGTAGTAGTAGTAATAGTAGTAGTAGTAATAGTAGTAGTAGTTATAGTAGTAGTAGTAATAGTAGTAATAGTAGTAATAGTAGTAATAGTAATAGTAGTAATAGTAGTAATAGTAGTAATAGTAGTAGTAGTAGTAATAGTAGTAGTAGTAATAGTAGTAGTAGTAATAGTAGTAGTAGTAATAGTAGTAATAGTAGTAATAGTAGTAGTAGTAGTAGTAGTAATAGTAGTAATAGTAGTAGTAGTAGTAATAGTAGTAGTAGTAATAGTAGTTTTAGTAGTAATAGTAGTAGTAGTAATAGTAGTAATAGTAGTAATAGTAGTAATAGTAGTAGTAGCAGTAATAGTAGTAGTAGTAATAGTAGTAGTAGTAATAGTAGTAGTAGTAGTAATAGTAGTAATAGTAGTAATAGTAGTAATAGTAGTAGTAGTAGTAATAGTAGTAATAGTAGTAGTAGTAATAGTAGTAGTAGTAATAGTAGTAGTAGTAATAGTAGTAGTAGTAGTAATAGTAGTAATAGTAGTAGTAGTAGTAATAGTAGTAGTAGTAATAGTAGTAGTAGTAGTAATAGTAGTAATAGTAGTAGTAGTAGTAATAGTAGTAGTAGTAATAGTAGTAGTAGTAGTAATAGTAGTAATAGTAGTAGTAGTAGTAATAGTAGTAATAGTAGTAGTAGTAATAGTAGTAGTAGTAATAGTAGTAGTAGTAGTAATAGTAGTAATAGTAGTAATAGTAGTAATAGTAGTAGTAGTAGTAATAGTAGTAATAGTAGTAGTAGTAATAGTAGTAGTAGTAATAGTAGTAATAGTAGTAGTAGTAGTAATAGTAGTAATAGTAGTAGTAGTAATAGTAGTAGTAGTAATAGTAGTAGTAGTAGTAATAGTAGTAATAGTAGTAATAGTAGTAGTAGTAGTAATAGTAGTAATAGTAGTAGTAGTAATAGTAGTAGTAGTAATAGTAGTAGTAATAGTAGTAGTAGTAATAGTAGTAATAGTAGTAATAGTAGTAGTAGTAGTAATAGTAGTAATAGTATTATTAGTAGTAATAGTAGTAGTAGTTTAGTAAGTAGTAATAGTGCTAGTAGTAGTAGTAGTAGTAGTAGTAGTAGTACTTGAAGTAGTAGTAGTAGTAGTAGTAGTAGTAGTAGTAGTAGTAGTAGTAGTAGTAGTAGAATAAGAAGCAGAAGAAGAAGAAGAAGAAGAGGATGAACAAGAAACAGAAGAAGAGAGGAACAAAAGAAGTGCGGTTCTGTGTATAAAGACGCTAGAAGAAAAATATATATTCAAAACAAATAAAAACAATTTATCTTTGATTTAAGTACAAATCGACCTTTGACAGAGTCCAGCATGAGAAACTAGTTGCATGTCTGGAAAAGAGTCATGGATGTACCAATAAAATCACAAGAGTACCACACAAAATCACAAGAGTACCACACAAAATCACAAGAGTACCACACAAAATCACAAGAGTACCACACAAAATTACAAGAGTACCACACAAAATCACAAGAGTACCACACAAAATCACAAGAGTACCACACAAAATCACAAGAGTACCACACAAAATCAAACTGGCAAAGGGATCAAGATGCTGAGGTGCGCATGAGCTGCAGTGGTCAGCGACCCATAGTTGACTGCTGGCGACAGGGCCAGCGAACCAGAGCTCAGCACCGCATGAGCTGCAGTGGTCAGCGACCGATAGTTGACTGCTAGCGACAGGGCCAGCGAACCGGAGCTGAGGAGCGCATGAGCTGCAGTGGCCAGCGACCCATAGCTGACTGCTGGCGACAGGGCCAGCGAACCAGAGCTCAGCACCGCATGAGCTGCAGTGGTCAGCGACCCATAGCTGACTGCTAGCGTCAGGGCCAGTGAACAAGAGCTGCCAAGACCCTTCTACACCTCCACGCGGTGATCCTGGATAACAGAATGCAGCAGGACAGACTGGCTAAGGAGAAGGGATCGAAGAGGGAATGCTAACTCGGTACTCAAAAAATGCTTGCTAAAGTCGGATGTGTTGGACCGAAAGGTGCAAATATCGCAGTCAAGCTGTAAATTACGACACAAATCATTTCGTTCTCTGGACTACATTCTACCACTTAAGTCCTTTCAGGGCTTGGTAGCGGGATATTGAGAACAAACGAAGCCAAGCCAAGCCAAACTGGCAATAAACTGCCACTGTAAAGTTTGGCAGGATTTACTCAACATATTTATATGTATATATCATCATTATGTAGAATGTCCTTTGCAGAACGTCGCTCCCATGACAGCCCATCTGAAAGAAACTCGATTTCTTTCCAAATCTCCAGCCTGCTCCAGAGTCATGTCCAAGCATTCCAGGACATCTTGGTGCCTGGCGCCTTTTTTGTCTGCCTCAGTCTCTCTTGCCTGGCACCATACCTCTCCATTACCGTTTTCTGAAGATCGTTGTGTCTTTTTATGTGGCCAAAGTATTTCAATTTCCAGCTCATGACGGAATTAAAATCGAATTCAGCGTTGAAGTACGAAACAAATTCGAGGTACTGACGGCGGCGCACTAGAATATATCATTCAATGAACTAGCAACACAGACAAGAGATGTCATACTCGATGCAGCACGGAATCTGATCCCTAAGACAATATACAAGAAGCAGAACTATATCACAGATGGTACGCTACAACTTATAGAAGGAAGAAGAAACCTAAGACGAACAGGTATAGACCGCAATAGCAAAGAATACAGAGATTGCACTAGAGAAATCAGAAGAAAGATCAGAAAAGACAAGAAACAATTCATAACAAACACTTGCAGCAAAATCAAATAGCTCCAACAACATAGGAACGAAAGAGAAACTTTCAGAGAATTTAAAAAACTGAGGAGATAATTCCGGCCATCCTTACAGGCAATTAATGACAAGAATGTCGATGTTATGATTGAGAATAAAGATATTCTAGAAAGATGGAAGGAATACTGTAGCGAGATGTGCGACGACACTACAACAAAATAAAGACTTGATAACCAATGATGAAGAGAGAGAGAGAGAGAGAGAGAGAGAGAGAGAGAGCAAGAACCCACACTGGACGTGGCACGTGCAGCAATTAAAGCGCTGAAAAAAAGAAAGACTCCAGGATGTGACGACATAACAGCAGAACTAATACAGACAGGAGGAGACGCATACATACACATATGCTATGCATTGTGCAAAAAGATTTGGTACAGATCAGATGCCCCGTATAATGGTAAATATCAGTCTACATTCCCATACCAATGAAAGGGAACCTCAAATTTTACACAAAATAGCGCACTATTGCTCTGATAAGCCATGCCAACAAGGTATTATTACTCATTATCATGAAGAGACTAAAAAAGAATATAGACTATAAAATACACGAAACGCCGGCATGATTCAAACAAGGCAGAGGCACAAGAGATCACATCTTCAATTTGAGAAACATTTTTGAAAAATGCAGAGAATACAATGTTGGCCTCTATACATGTTTATTAGATTACACCAAAGCTTTTGACTGTGTACGTCAGCAACTATGACAAAACATGAAAGACATGGACTTTTGAACACATCTGATTCACCTAATAGAAACACTTTATTTATTAATTTTCTCTGTCTATACTACTTCCTGTGGCAATGCATTCCAAGCATTCACCAGTCTCTGACAAAACAAATATTTCCTAATATCAAATCTGGACTTTTCTTTAGTTAATGCGTAGCTATGCTCTCTTGTTCTTGTAGGTGGTTGTATTTTAAAACAAAACTTGTTTATCCGTTAACAGTGGACAACAAGCTGCCGTCAGAATTAATGAAGGTATATCGGATTGGTTTGAAAAGGCTGCATCCTTTACCCCTACTTTTTCCACATATACAAAACTATGGCAGGTGTGATACGGAATCCATCCCGAGTTGATCAGCGAGCGAAGATTCGGTTTCTTACAGCTGAAGGATGTCGAACAGTTGACATTCATCGCAGAATGCTGGCAGTGCACGGTGTCTAAAGTGTGTCGAAGACAACAGTGGAGAACTGTAAACGATGTTTAAAGAAGGACGTTAGTTAACGAAAGATCTTTCGAGAACCAGGTCAGGCTCATATTGTTGCGCCTGAAGATGTCATCAACAAAATTGATGCTGCAATTCGGGTGGACCGTCGCCGGAGCTTACGTTCGTCACACTTCTGTCACCATACACTACCTGCATTCTGCGATGAATGTCAACTGGTCGACATCCTTCTCTGTTAGAAACCTAATCACCGCTCGCTGATCAACTCTGGACGGATTCCGTAGCACACTCGTCCTGTTTTCAATGGGCTGCTGAGGAAACTATGAGTTGGAGGATAATGAAATTTAGCAAACTTGACGGTTGGTATGTGCTGTTTACATCAGAAGTTACACAATCGTGCGCATCGTACGTATGTTCACTTGGTGCAGTTAGGTCCGGTATCATTTGAACATGCCTCGTATCATGTATAAATGAAGAAGAATAGACATTACAATTCAGATAAATGATCTGAATGCAGAACTTTGGGAATGGAATAAAGACTTCAATACGGCTATGATTTACATAAACTGGTAAATGGTGAAAGCGATTTATAATAATATAGAGAGCCAATATGGATGCCACAAACCAAAGGACAGAAAACAAGATTGACCAAACATTTATAAAAGATACGTTTAGATTACCATGACACCATGTTGTTTGTTGTTTCAGATGCCCCCAGTGTTTAGGACTACTATTCTGTGTGTCCTGAAAGGGACGATTTGTGGCGGGTTCCTGTAGCTTTCTTTACATCCCGAGCGTACTGATGAAGGTGGACCGAGTTCCTCCATGCGGTTGTACTATGCTTGGCTTCAGCTGTATCGTTCACTATTACGGGGATCACAACGATGGCTCATCTTGTTAGCCAGGCTGCCATTAAAACAGTCCGTTCACAGGGAGGGCTACTAGGAAGTCGAGGTGAGGGTCTTGGCCAGTTTGTTTTGCCTGTCCATGACAAACATGTCTGATCAGTATGTTGTGCCTGACCCTGACTAACATGTCTCATCAGTATGTTGTGCCTGACCCTGACTAACATGTCTGATCAGTATGTTGTGCCTGACTAACATGTCTGATCAGTATGTTGTGCCTGACCCTGACTAACATGTCTTATCAGTATGTTGCGCGACTAACATGTCTGATCAGTATGTTGTGCCTGACTAACATGTCTGATCAGTATATTGTGCCTGACCCTGACTAACATGTCTCATCAGTATGTTGTGCCTGACCCTGACTAACATGTCTCACCAGTATGTTGTGCCTGACCATGACTAACATGTCTGATCAGTATGTTGTGCATGACTAACATGTCTGATCAGTATGTTGTACCTGGACCTAACTAATATGTCTGATCAGTATGTTGTGCCTGACCCTGACTAACATGTGTAATCAGTATGTTGTGTCTGACCGTGACTAACATGTCTCACGAGTATGTTGTGCCTGACCCTGACTAACATGTCTCATCAGTATGTTGTTCCTGACACTGACTAACATGTCTCATCAGTATGTTGTGCCTGACCCTGACTAACAAGTCTCATCAGTATGTTGTGCCTGACCCTGACTAACATGTCTGATCAGTATGTTGTGCCTGAACCTGACTAACATGTCTAATCAGTATGTTGTGCCTGACCCTGACTAATATGTCTGACCAGTATGTTGTGCCTTACGCTGAGTAACATGTCTGATCAGTATGTTGTGCGACTAACATGTCTGATCAGTATGTTGTGCCTGACTAACTTGTCTGATCAGTATGTTGTGCATGACTAACATGTCTGATCAGTATGTTGTACCTGGACCTAACTAACATGTCTGATCAGTATGTTGTGCCTGACCCTGACTAACATGTGTAATCAGTATGTTGTGTCTGACCGTGACTAACATGTCTCACGAGTATGTTGTGCCTGACCCTGACTAACATGTCTCATCAGTATGTTGTTCCTGACACTGACTAACATGTCTCATCAGTATGTTGTGCCTGACCCTGACTAACAAGTCTCATCAGTATGTTTTGCCTGACCCTGACTAATATGTCTGACCAGTATGTTGTGCCTTACGCTGAGTAACATGTCTGATCAGTATGTTGTGCCTGACTAACATGTCTGATCAGTATGTTGTGCATGACTAACATGTCTGATCAGTATGTTGTGCCTGAACCTAACTAACATGTCTGATCAGAATGTTGTGCCTGACCCTGACTAACATGTGTAATCAGTATGTTGTGTCTGACCGTGACTAACATGTCTCACGAGTATGTTGTGCCTGACCCTGACTAACATGTCTCATCAGTATGTTGTTCCTGACACTGACTAACATGTCTCATCAGTATGTTGTGCCTGACCCTGACTAACAAGTCTCATCAGTATGTTGTGCCTGACCCTGACTAACATGTCTGATCAGTATGTTGTGCCTGAACCTGACTAACATGTCTAATCAGTATGTTGTGCCTGACCCTGACTAATATGTCTGACCAGTATGTTGTGCCTTACGCTGAGTAACATGTCTGATCAGTATGTTGTGCGACTAACATGTCTGATCAGTATGTTGTGCCTGACTAACTTGTCTGATCAGTATGTTGTGCATGACTAACATGTCTGATCAGTATGTTGTACCTGGACCTAACTAACATGTCTGATCAGTATGTTGTGTCTGACCGTGACTAACATGTCTCACGAGTATGTTGTGCCTGACCCTGACTAACATGTCTCATCAGTATGTTGTTCCTGACACTGACTAACATGTCTCATCAGTATGTTGTGCCTGACCCTGACTAACAAGTCTCATCAGTATGTTTTGCCTGACCCTGACTAATATGTCTGACCAGTATGTTGTGCCTTACGCTGAGTAACATGTCTGATCAGTATGTTGTGCCTGACTAACATGTCTGATCAGTATGTTGTGCATGACTAACATGTCTGATCAGTATGTTGTGCCTGAACCTAACTAACATGTCTGATCAGAATGTTGTGCCTGACCCTGACTAACATGTGTAATCAGTATGTTGTGTCTGACCGTGACTAACATGTCTCACGAGTATGTTGTACCTGAGCCTGACTAACATGTCTCATCAGTATGTTGTTCCTGACCCTGACTAACATGTCTCATCAGTATGTTGTGCCTGACCCTGACTAACATGTCAGATCAGTATTTGTGTCTGACCCTGACTAACATGTCTGATCAGTATGTTGTGCCTGACCCTGACTAACATGTCTGATCAGTATGTTGTGCCTGACTAACATGTCTGATCAGTATGTTGTGCCTGACCCTGACTAACATGTCTTATCAGTATGTTGCGCGACTAACATGTCTGATCAGTATGTTGTGCGACTAACATGTCTGATCAGTATGTTGTACCTGACTAACATGTCTGATCAGTATGGTGTGCCTGACCCTGACTAACATGTCTCATCAGTATGTTGTGCCTGACCCTGACTAACATGTCTCACCAGTATGTTGTGCCTGACCATGACTAACATGTCTGATCAGTATGTTGTGCCTGAACCTGACTAACATGTCTAATCAGTATGTTGTGCCTGACCCTGACTAACATGTCTTATCAGTATGTTGCGCGACTAACATGTCTGATCAGTATGTTGTGCGACTAACATGTCTGATCAGTATGTTGTGCCTGACTAACATGTCTGATCAGTATGTTGTACCTGGACCTAACTAACATGTCTGATCAGTATGTTGTGCCTGACCCTGACTAACATGTGTAATCAGTATGTTGTGTCTGACCGTGACTAACATGTCTCACGAGTATGTTGTGCCTGACCCTGACTAACATGTCTCATCAGTATGTTGTTCCTGACACTGACTAACATGTCTCATCAGTATGTTGTGCCTGACCCTGACTAACAAGTCTCATCAGTATGTTGTGCCTGACCCTGTATAACATGTCTGATCAGTATGTTGTGTCTGACCCTGACTAACATGCCTGATCAGTATGTTGTGCCTGACCCTGACTAACATGTCTGATGAGTATGTTGTGCCTGACTAACATGTCTGATCAGTATGTTGTACCTGACCCTGACTAACATGTCTTATCAGTATGTTGCGCGACTAATATGTCTGATCAGTATGTTGTGCGACTAACATGTCTGATCAGTATGTTGTGCCTGACTAACATGTCTGATCAGTATGTTGTGCCTGACCCGGACTAACATGTCTCATCAGTATGTTGTGCCTGACCCTGACTAACATGTCTCACCAGAATGTTGTGCCTGACCATGACTAACATGTCTGATCAGTATGTTGTGCCTGAACCTGACTAACATGTCTAATCAGTATGTTGTGCCTGACCCTGACTAATATGTCTGACCAGTATGTTGTGCCTTACGCTGAGTAACATGTCTGATCAGTATGTTGTGCGACTAACATGTCTGATCAGTATGTTTTGCCTGACTAACATGTCTGATCAGTATGTTGTGCCTGACTAACATGTCTGATCAGTATGTTGTACCTGGACCTAACTAACATGTCTGATCAGTATGTTGTGCCTGACCCTGACTAACATGTGTAATCAGTATGTTGTGTCTGACCGTGACTAACATGTCTCACGAGTATGTTGTGCCTGACCCTGACTAACATGTCTCATCAGTATGTAGTTCCTGACACTGACTAACATGTCTCATCAATATGTTGTGCCTGACCCTGACTAACAAGTCTCATCAGTATGTTGTGCCTGACCCTGTCTAACATGTCTGATCAGTATGTTGTGCCTGACCCTGACTAACATGTCTGATCAGTATGTTGTGCCTGACCCTGACTAACATGTCTGATGAGTATGTTGTGCCTGACTAACATGTCTGATCAGTATGTTGTGCCTGACCCTGACTAACATGTCTTATCAGTATGTTGCGCGAATAACATGTCTGATCAGTATGTTGTGCGACTAACATGTCTGATCAGTATGTTGTGCCTGACTAACATGTCTGATCAGTATGTTGTGCCTGACCCGGACTAACATGTCTCATCAGTATGTTGTGCCTGACCCTGACTAACATGTCTCACCAGAATGTTGTGCCTGACCATGACTAACATGTCTGATCAGTATGTTGTGCCTGAACCTGACTAACATGTCTAATCAGTATGTTGTGCCTGACCCTGACTAATATGTCTGACCAGTATGTTGTGCCTTACGCTGAGTAACATGTCTGATCAGTATGTTTTGCCTGACTAACATGTCTGATCAGTATGTTGTGCATGACTAACATGTCTGATCAGTATGTTGTGCCTGAACCTAACTAACATGTCTGATCAGTATGTTGTGCCTGACCCTGATTAACATGTCTCATCAGTATGCTGTTCCTGACCCTGACTAACATGTCTGATCAGTATGTTGTGCTTGATCCTGACTAACATGTCTCATCAGTATGTTGTTCCTGACCCTGACTAACATGTCTCATCAGTATGTTGTGCCTGACCCTGACTAACATGTCTCACCAGTATGTTGTGCCTGACCCTGACTAACATGTCTGATCAGTATGGTGTGCCTGACCCTGACTAACATGTCTGATCAGTATGTTGTACCTGACCCTGACTAACAAGTCTGATCAGTATGTTGTGCCTGACCATAACTAACATGTATCATGAGTATGTTGTGCCTGACCATGACTAACATGTCTGATCAGTATGTTGTGCCTGAACCTGACTAACATGTATAATCAGTATGTTGTGCCTGACCCTGACTAATATATCTGATCAGTATGTTGTGTCTGACCCTGACTAACATGTCTGATCAGAATGTTGTGCCTGACCCTGACTAACATGTGTAATCAGTATGTTGTGTCTGACCGTGACTAACATGTCTCACGAGTATGTTGTACCTGAGCCTGACTAACAAGTCTCATCAGTATGTTGTTCCTGACCCTGACTAACATGTCTCATCAGTATGTTGTGCCTGAGCCTGACTAACATGTCTGATCAGTATTTGTGTCTGACCCTGTCTAACATGTCTGATCAGTATGTTGTGCCTGACCCTGACTAACATGTCTGATCAGTATGTTGTGCCTGACCCTGACTAACATGTCTGATGAGTATGTTGTGCCTAACTAACATGTCTGATCAGTATGTTGTGCCTGACCCTGACTAACATGTCTTATCAGTATGTTGCGCGACTAACATGTCTGATCAGTATGTTGTGCCTGACTAACATGTCTGATCAGTATGTTGTGCCTGACCCGCACTAACATGTCTCATCAGTATGTTGTGCCTGACCCTGACTAACATGTCTCACCAGAATGTTGTGCCTGACCATGACTAACATGTCTGATCAGTATGTTGTGCCTGAACCTGACTAACATGTCTAATCAGTATGTTGTGCCTGACCCTGACTAATATGTCTGAACAGTATGTTGTGCCTTACGCTGAGTAACATGTCTGATCAGTATGTTGTGCGACTAACATGTCTGATGAGTATGTTTTGCCTGACTAACATGTCTGATCAGTATGTTGTGCATGACTAACATGTCTGATCAGTATGTTGTGCCTGAACCTAACTAACATGTCTGATCAGTATGTTGTGCCTGACCCTGATTAACATGTCTCATCAGTATGTTGTTCCTGACCCTGACTAACATGTCTGATCAGTATGTTGTGCTTGATCCTGACTAACATGTCTAATCAGTATGTTGTGCCTGACCCTGACTAACATGTCTCATCAGTATGTTGTGCCTGACCCTGACTAACATGTCTCACCAGTATGTTGTGCCTGACCCTGACTAACATGTCTGATCAGTATGGTGTGCCTGACCCTGACTAACATGTCTGATCAGTATGTTGTACCTGACCCTGACTAACATGTCTGATCAGTATGTTGTGCCTGACCATAACTAACATGTCTCATGAGTATGTTTTGCCTGACCATGACTAACATGTCTGATCAGTATGTTGTGCCTGACCATGACTAACATGTCTGATCAGTATGTTGAGCTCAACCTGACTAACATGTATAATCAGTATGTTGTGCCTGACCCTGACTAATATGTCTGACCAGTATGTTGTGCCTTACGCTGAGTAACATGTCTGATCAGTATGTTGTGCGACTAACATGTCTGATCAGTATGTTGTGCCTGACTAACATGTCTGATCAGTATGTTGTGCATGCCTAACATGTCTGATCAGTATGTTGTGCCTGAACCTAACTAATATGTCTGATCAGAATGTTGTGCCTGACCCTGACTAACTTGTGTAATCAGTATGTTGTGTCTGACCGTGACTAACATGTCTCACAAGTATGTTGTGCCTGAGCCTGACTAACATGTCTCATCAGTATGTTGTTCCTGACCCTGACTAACATGTCTCATCAGTATGTTGTGCCTGACCCTGACTAACATGTCTCATCAGTATGTTGTGCCTGACCAAACGTTAGTCTTCCCCCGCTTTCACGATGTGTAAACATATATATGTGCGGACTTCACTTCCTACACCTACCTTAATAAATAAATTTTCGGCTAGGCATCTGAGGCCCGTCACGTCGGTCAAACACCGACATGTGCTTCCAGCCAGGTGGTTGGATACCCTTAGCACTTGAACTCCTTTGAGAAGGATCTGATGAGCTGGAACTTTTTGATCCAGTCCAGCAACATGTCCGAACAAGGAACGGCGACGACGGCCTAGGACTTCCAATACAGTTGGGAGATCAGTCTTAGTGGAGACCTCGTCATTTCGTACGAGATCGTACCAAGAATAGGCCGCTGATTGCGCATGCGAAAGGACTCGAGTCTTGAAATATCTTTTCTCATCAAAGTCTAGGTTGCGTCTCCATTCACTAGTACTGATATTACACACAACTGGTCAATTAAATAGGCAGCTTTGAACTAAGGCCGTTTAAATAAAGATGTAACTGATGGGTTTGTGGCATTTTTCAGTAACAGAGAAATACAAGACACTTTAAAATGTATGGCAGTGTGTGCACAGGGACTATTGTATGTCACAAATGTGACCTCTTAGGACAATGCCGTCTTCAGCATTTTATCTGTGACATCAGTATGCGGCCACGACCCCATCCACTCCTCATCCCAGTTCAAAAAGAGAATGATATTGACTAAATGAAGAGCTTTAAGACTGTATACACAAAGGGAAGGCTCTTAACACTTACATTCACAAAACACAAAATCATAACATTTTCACTCACTAAATATCGTAACATTTTCATCACTAAATATCGGAACATTTTCACTCACTAAATATCGTAACATTTTCATCACTAAATATCGTAACATTTTCATCACTAAATATCGTAACATTTTCATAATTAAATATCGTAACATTTTCATCACTAAATATCGTAACATTTTCATCACTAAATATCGTAACATTTTCATCACTAAATATCGTAACATTTTCATCACTAAATATCGTAACATTTTCATCACTAAATATCGTAACATTTTCATCACTAAATATCGTAACATTTTCACTCACTAAATATCGTAACATTTTCACTCACTAAATATCGTAACATTTTCATCACTAAATATCGTAACATTTTCATCACTAAATATCGTAACATTTTCACTCACTAAATATCGTAACATTTTCACTCACTAAATATCGTAACATTTTCATCACTAAATATCGTAACATTTTCATCACTAAATATCGTAACATTTTCATCACTAAATATCGTAACATTTTCACTCACTAAATATCGTAACATTTTCATCACTAAATATCGTTACATTTTCATCACTAAATATCGTAACATTTTCATCACTAAATATCGTAACATTTTCATCACTAAATACATTTTTGTAGAACCTTTATGAAAAACACATAATCTCAACATTTTCATCCATTAAGTAAATACTTAACACTTTCTTTCACTAAGTTTGTAATCTTAACACTTTCTTTCACTAAGTTTGTAATCTTAACACTTTCTTTCACTAAGTTTGTAATCTTAACACTTTCTTTCACTAAGTTTGTAATCTTAACACTTTCTTTCACTAAGTTTGTAATCTTAACACTTTCGCACACTAGGTCAATAACCTAAAACTTTCACCTACTAAGTAAATAATCTTAAAACTTTCATCCACTAAATACAAAATTTTAACACTTTCATCCACAAAATGCATAATCGTAACACTTTCATTCACTAAATACAAAATCTTAACACTGTCATCTACAAAATACAGTATCTTAAAACTTTCATCCATTAAATACAGTATCTTAAAACTTTCATCCATTAAATACAGTGTCTTAACACTTTCATCCACAAAATACAGTATCTTAAAACTTTCATCCATTAAATACAGTATCTTAACACTTAATACAGTATCTTAACACTTTCATCCACACAATAGAGTATCTTAAAACTTTCACCCATAAAATAAAGCATTTAAACACTTTCATCGGTAAAATAAAGCACAATAACACTTTTATCCCCGACTGCAACAGATTATACGAGTATATCTACATACACATATTGGTTACCTTACCATACGTGTCCGTTGATTTTAATCACCGTATCTCTCATAGCACCACCGCCGACTACCACGACTTCCCATTAGCCGTACTGCCAACACCAACCCGATTACTGAAATTTCCATCACTTACACCACCAGCACCACCACCACAACAACAAGCTTGTTGATGTTCAAAGACCTGAACGACCAGACAGCCGGATCATTCTTCCTGGAATTCGAGCTGTCCTGACCCCTCATCTATCAGGTGACAATCAATGACTGGAGCCTGATCGAGATTGACCGATATTAGCACCTGCTTCTCGAAACCATGGTCATCCCAACTTAACACAGGGATTCCAAACCTTTTAGTTCACAGGACCAGAATGCAGTTGTCATAGCCGGAAGTAGAATTAAGGGTGTTTACCCACTGAACACGATCCTCGTGGTTGCTGCAGTGTTCTGTTCCAAGCCAGGTATCGCAACACTAAACTCGACAGCTGTGTTAATACGAAAACTCGTAATTCGAAATATTGACTTTTCGCCTTTATATTCATATACATGTTATGCACAGCAAATGCGATATACGTGCATATATGTCATGTTGTTGTTGTTATAGGAATGCCCACAGATGGTAGATTTACCCGTTTGGGCAACTTGAAAAGGACGTTTAGTGGCGGTATGTTGTGGATTTCCTCATACCTCTAGTGTGCTGATGAAGGTGGCTCGAGGTCCTCCGGGTGGTTGTGCTATTATTTGCTTCATCTTCATGTCGCACTACTAAAGGGATCATGTCGGTTCTTCACCTCGTTAGTCTGGCTGCCATAAAAACAATCCAGGGAGTACTACGGTGAAGTCGAGGTGAGGGTCTTGGACAGAATATTTTGCCTGACTGTGACTAACATGTCTGAAATGAATAATGTCTAACTAAACGAAACGTTGTAGGCTTTGGTTTTACGAAATGAAGTAAGAATAGTAATCTACATGCACTCTTTAATAGACTGAGGTTGTTCTACACTTACAACTGATATTTTGTTGTAACAGGGACAGTTATTAAGCAACAGAGATATTAGTAAGTTCATTGAATTATATATGCAACGGAAAATCTTATTTCAGGACACAAACTGACTCTTTAGCGATACCACATAGTGCCGATCGAGCAGTATTGCAAACGCAATATAGCGAACAACATAGAAGTCCAATTGTCGACTTGTACTTTTGAAGAACAGCTATTCGTTAAATTCATTGTTGTTGTGGCCAGGGGTGTAAAACACTGTGGGGATCTACAGGAGAATGAAGAAGAAGTGTGGAGACAATTGTTTAAGAATGGGTAGAAAGATTTCAAAACGGAAGACAAAACGTCATTGATGAGCCGCGGCGTGGGGAAGCCGGCGACACACGCAGTAAAACAGCAGATCAACCAGTTAGTCCGTGGCAACAGGTGATTCACTATTGATAAAATAGCCGTATATTTCAACATGAGTCACTGCCAGGAGCTTACAATTGTTCATCATGACATCAGTTATAGGAAAGCATGCAGCAGATGGGTCCCAATGCAGATGACAACAAGCTAATGGATCGGTGCACAATTGGTTAAAGCTCTCACCAGAATACTTTTATATAGAGGGTATCCACAAGCTAGTGGATAGGTGGATAAAGTGCGATGCCAGACACGGGGACTATGTCGGAAAATAAAATAACACACACACAATGTCTGATGTGAACACTTGTAAAAATAAAAGCTGTTCATAAAATTCATGTCACTTAATGACTGACCCTCGCAGTTTTGAGAATGTCCAGCGTGGTGTACGGGTGTAACTCTAATGACTGACCCTCGCAGTTTTGAGAGTGTCCAGCGTGGTGTACGTGTAACTCTAATGACTGACCCTCGCAGTTTTGAGAGTGTCCAGCGTGGTGTACGGGTGTAACTCTAATGACTGACCCTCACAGATTTGAGAGTGTCCAGCGTGGTGTATGGGTGTAACTCTAATCACTGACCCTCATAGATTTGGGAGTGTCCAGCGTGGTGTACGGGTGTAACTCTAATGACTGACCCTCACAGATTTGAGATATTCTAGCGTGGTGTACTAGTGTAACTCTAATGACTGACCCTCACAGATTTGAGATATTCTAGCGTGGTGTACGAGTGTAACTAATGAATGTTCTGTTTGTAATCCCAACATACCTGGTTGAAAATCACTTCGGATCAATTTGACTACACACGTTGGGATTTCTTATAGATCATTCTTCTAATATTCAGCTACACGGATTGCCCTGTCACTAGCACTCAGCAGGTCATCCATGATACAATTCTCCGGGAAGTTTAAGCAGATCATCAGATGGTTCTGGCCTTTTGTTACTCCACATGTAATATCATCCCTGTGTCCCCAACTTTTCAGGGTTTTCCTGCCTCGTGATACACCAGTTCGAAGTCCCCTCCATGTTGCGTAGAGCAGGAGATGCCCAGGTGCAGGTTTCTCTCGTAACTTGATCAAGGCGACCTGTGTCAGCTGTTTCCAACTTTATATGCGTCATAGCCACGTAGATACAAGATTGACAAAACCACTGTACTGCAAACTGCCATATTGGAGCATACATAATAACAACCCATTTATAAATAGATACACACGCGTACACATGTACTGGTCGATGCGTACTGCGTACGAAAAGGGAAGTAAATTGTAGCGATGAGATGACTGGCCACTCTACGTCATACAAAATGTGCATTAGTATTCTAAAGTCTCTAACAACTTCCTGGAACAGGTGACTAATGTCTGGTCTGACAACACATACTGAACGGACACTTTTAGTCAGGATCAGTAGAAACATACTGATCGGACACTTTTCGGGAAGCTGTCAGATCTACAAGTTTTATTGTCAACATTGAGCAACCAGGGCATAAAGACGGTGCAGTGGATACCGTCTCACTGCGGAATGCCAGAAATAAGAGAGCTGACACACTGGCCTGTGAAGGTGCTGCAGACGGGCAACCGGATGTACCAGTTACATGCCATCAAAAGAAAATGATGGTTAAATCAATGAGAGAGCTTCTAACACAAATACAAGATGACTATCACAATATAATTCGGCAAGAGAAGATTTTCATACTGCGCCTCAGAACGGGACACAACCGACTCCGCAGCCACATGGATACACAATTTAGGATTGACAGCTGAAGTATGTGTACATGTGGACAGGCACCCCACACTGCGGAGCGTATACTTCAAGACTGTCCAGAGTATGAGATACTGAGACGGACATACTGGCCAAGAGAAACAACACTGTGAGGGAAACTATATGGGCCTAGGTGTGAACTGCAGAAGACAGTGAGGTTCATACAAGAGACAACTTGGCAGGTGTAGACATATCCCAAGCGAACGAAAGAAGAAGAAGAAGAAGAAGAAGAAGAAGAAGAAACATAATAGCCAAGATCCCCACCTCACTTCCATGCAATTCTCGTGAGGAGAAAGAAAACGTTAGTTGACCATCGCCAGTGATGGTAGCAACATCATAAGACGGGTTTGTCTTGATTTCGTAACTTGCGCTGCATCTCGATTATAGTGAGATGATAGTAAGATTATAGTGAGATTATAGTGAGATGATAGTGAGATGATAGTGAGATTATAGTGAGATGATAGTGAGATGATAGTGAGATTATAGTGAGATGATAGTAAGATGATAGTGAGATGATAGTGAGATTATAGTGAGATGATAGTGAGATGATAGTGAGATTATAGTGAGATGATAGTGAGATTATAGTGAGATTAAAGTGAGATTATAGTGTTGTTGTTGAATGCCCACAATGAGTTGCTTTACTCTTTCATGGGAAAAAAACCATGAAAAAAATGTAAAAGTTGATGACGGTTGAGTTTAATCCAAATTTTAAAATGGGTATGGTCAGATACCGCAAAGAGACGAGAACACAAACAAAACCTACGTTCCGACCAATAGGCCTTCATCAGGGACAACAATACTGAACTAACAAATCAACATATAAGGAAAAAATGGTCAACTTATCTGATAGTAGACCCAGTCTGTCTAAGCGACCGGTTGGGCAAGATGCTTGACTGAAAACAGTACTGTCTATGGCTAGACCGCCCCCCTTCCTCGTTCAGAACGTCTGAGTTGCAAAGAGCTAACTTTTCAGTCAAGCCTCTGGCCCAACCGATCGCTTAGACAAACTGGGTCTACTATCAGATAAGTTGACCATTTTTTCCTTATATGTTGATTTGTTAGTTCAGTATTGTTGTCCCTGATGAAGGCCTATTGGTCGTAACGTAGGTTTTGTTTGTGGTTTCGTCTCGGTGCGGTATCTTCTTCTTCTTCTTCTTCGTACGCAGTCAGACAGTAACCATTATTTTTTCGAAAAAAGCAGCGGTCATCCTGAGGCTGTCGCCACTGCCATAGAGCTTTTCTTGCAGTTCCACTGGTGATGGCCACATCTGCTCTCTCTGATCCTCGTATGTCGGGCAGTTCTGCAGCAGATGTTCAGCGGTCATTTTACCAGTACCGCACGGGCATTCGTCGGTACCACCTATCTTCAATTTGTTGAATAGGTGGTACCTCAGTCTGTTGTGGCCAGTGCGAAGTCTGAAGACAACGACCTGCTCTCTTCGGTTCAACTGGTAATAGGCATCGTTTTTGGTGTAACCAGTATGTTCGGTTTCCCATTTGGTCATGTATCTGGCTTTGATAAGCCGTTTTGACTCTTCGTACGTCATACTAGTATCTGTTTGTGGTAGTCTTGCACCTTCTTTTGCCAGTCTGTCTGCCTCCTCGTTGCCTTGGATGTTGCAGTGTGATGGGACCCACTGTACCACTACCCTTTTTGGTGCGGACTGCTGGCACAGTTTGCAGAGTGCTGCTCTTAAGTAATTAAGCTCAGTGTTTTTCTGGCTTTTTAGCGCTGTAACTACGGCTAGAGCATCTGTAAGCAGGACTATATGGCTTTCATTTTCATTGTGTGTCACCATTTCTTCCACTGCCGCCCTCAGTGCCTCTGCCTGCGCTCTGAAATTGCTTGTGTACTTACCAGTAGCGAATGACAGTGTTATTTGTCTGCCATTTGGTAGGTTCAGGAATGCTCCTGCCCCTCCGTTCTGTGTAGTGTTTGTCACAGAACCGTCGGTGTCTGCATGGGTCCAGTCCATGCTTGGGTAGCTCTTCGATATGAAGCTTAGGGTAGTATCTCTCCTTTCTTTTTCAGTCTGGCAGTTTTTGTTTCCAATACCTGGTATATTTTCTACCACCTCTGGAAATATATCCTGCCTCCAGGTAGGTTTTCGTACAGTAGTGATGGGTTTTGGTGTTGTTAGTGCGTTTATGGGATCTTCGTGCATTTTTGCTTTGGCTATTTCTGCAAAGTTTCTCCACTTTAGTTTCCCATTTCCCAAATTGTTTAGTCTCTGGTGCATTGGATGGTCAGTCAGTCTTCGGAGTTTCTCTGACTGCAGCTGGGCTCTGCAGTCTCTTCTATCGGTCATGGATTGCAGTTTTGTAATCTTTTCAAGTTCTACAATTGGCGTTGACTTCATGCCTCCTGTTATAACTCTCATGGCTTGGTTTTGAAGTTTGCTAACTTTATCGAAGTTCGCCTTTGCTGCTGTTGTCCATGCCGCAATGCCATACTCGAGAACTGGTCTCACTCTTCCAGTGTACAGTTTCTTTAGTATGCCTTCGTCTGCTCCCCAGCTTGTGCCAGCAAGTTTCCTCATGATTGCCATTCTTTCTCTGGCTCTCATTCGGTTTCTCTCGATCTGACTTTTCCATGTCATGCGCCGATCAAATGTGACTCCCAGATAGGTTGGGTTGTCGTTTGTCTGCAGGAATTTGCCATTTAGACTTAATTTGGTACTTTGGGGTTTTATTGAAAGCGAGAATATTGTGCATGTGGTTTTCTCCTCGTTTATTTTGACCAGCCATGAGTTCGCCCACTCTTCCAGCGATGTTAGGGCCTGCTGCATCCGATTTCTTGCTATGGTGAGATTCTTTTCAGAGGTCCACATAGCCAGATCGTCTGCAAACATTGAGCTATGGACTCTCCTTGGTATATTCTCTGTAATGTCGTTTAAATATACCAGGAAGAGTGTGGGTGACAGTACTCCCCCTTGGGGTACTCCCTGCTCGAGTGTCACCTTTTTGCTCATCTGCCCTTGTACTTGGACTCTGGCCATTCTTTGTTTGAGGTAGTGGTTGATCCAATTGTACATTTTCCCACAAACATCACTTCTTCTTAGCTTGACTCTAAGTCCGTCTTTCCAGACTTTGTCAAATGCCTTTTCCAGATCCACCAAACCGCTACTGTGTGTTTCTGTGCCTGGTAGGCATCTTCTATTTCCTGGGCTATGAGGATGACCTGGTCCTCTGTGGATCTGTGCTGTCTAAAGCCGGCTTGCTGTGGAATTAGTATTCGTTTTTCTTCAAGATGCCACATCAGTCTGGTGTTTATCATACGTTCCATCAGCTTGCCAACACAGCTCAGTAGGCTGATGGGCCTGTATACATTTGGATCTGTTTTGTCCTTTCCTGTTTTTGGTACTGGTACCAGTATTGCGTCTTTCCATGCCTGGGGTACAATTCCCCTTTTCCAGCTTTGGTTCAGGACCGATAGCAGTTTCCTCTTCGCTGTTTGACCCAGCCCCATCAGCATTTCGTTTGTTATCCCGTCTTTTCCGGGAGATTTCCTTTTCTTTAATGTTCTCATAGCCTCTTCCATTTCGCTCATTGTTAATTTGGCCATCATGTGATCTTCAGGTGCCGTATTGATGTTGTCGTGCCCCTTTAGGTCTTCGCTAAAGTCTGTATGCTTATCTGCAGGGACCTCGATGTGGTTTGCTCTGGCATAGTGATCGACAAAAGCGTTTGCGGCCTTCTTACCTGTGAGCAAGTTTTCGCCCTGCTTAATGGTACTTTGTTTGTTTGACGGGGTTTCGTCGTTCATGGCTCTGACTAGCTTCCATAGCTTGTTCCCGTCTTTGTCCAGGTTTAGGCTTTCCGTTTTGTTTATCCAGCTTTCTCTTGCTGTTTGCTTGAGGGTGTATTTGTATTTCGCCGTGGCGGCTTTAAGGGCGATGTTTGCCTCCATAGATTGTTCTCGCTCTGCCATGTTCCTAGCATTTGTTCCTGCATCTTCCGCTTTCTGCAACTCATCATTCCAGTAGGGCTTATAGTTTTTCCTAGCTCCTCTTGGGATGGTTTCAGTGGCGGCTTGCATTATTGCCTTGCTTAGGCTTTCCACCATGGGCTTCATTTTGTTGTTTCGTGTGTTGATGGTTTCACACAGCCCATCTGTCAGGATTGCAAATCTGTCCCAGTCAGCTCGTTTGTAATTTCAACGTGGGAGCGGTTTTGTTTCCTGTGGGCTTACTTTCATATCGATGTCTAGCCTGATCGGCCTGTTGTTGCTACCTGCCAGTTGGTTTAGCACCTGGCGGTCTATTTTATGGTGTATGTCCTGTGTGGAGAAGGCCAAATCTGGAGTCGAGGTGGTATGCCATGTTCTTGAATAGAAGCTAGGGCTATCCTCCGGCCTATTGATTAGTGAGAGATTTGTATCTATCTCCCAATCTTCCACTTCGTCACCTCTGCTGTCTGTAATCTTACCTTCATGCAGGTGATGTGTTAGGGAAAGTTTTTTGTTAATGACTCCCTCCGCATTCCACTGTAGTATTTTGAGGGTCTTGAGTTTTTGGTCAATAAAAGTTGCCCCATAGCCATGTGCCTTGACTCCACGACACATGGGTGGGTTACCACCAGTAGTCAAGGGTGGGCCCCTTCGAGGCGTGAGGCCTGGCACTATCGCTGCCTGGCGAGACTCTGCAGGATGAGCGCCATACGTTTTTCTGATCGGCTGTACTGTCATCATGCTGCGATTTACGTTGCACTGTTTTGTTAGGCTTGCGGCCCCGTGCAGCCGATTTCAACAGGCGTTTCTGTAGGGAAGCCCTCCTTAGCCTTTGGCTGTCCCCAGCCTATCTGCAAGGCAGCAGTTGTTTATGATCAGAGTTGTCTCTCTTATGGAAGTTGTTTTACCAGACTATCGAGTCTTCACTACTCGTGTCTATAGGGTGCGATGATGATATGTGAGATGATATATGATATATGATATGGACTGGTTTACCCGGAAGAGAGGCAGTCCAGTGTGTCTGTACCCCAGGATCGTCATGTCCTGCCAGAAACGTAGCATATGCATGTGAGTGGGGCATCTCTTTCTCCCTTTATTTTCTTGGCTTCTATGCAGATATGGTACGCCTAGCATTCCCCGCCACCTTGGATGTTGACACAGTGGGGCTGGTGTGCAATGTCCGCTGGTCTGCATCTCTTCTGCGTCCAGCATGATAGCTATATGGCTGATAGCGTACAGAGGTAGATATCGAAGCAGAAGTGCATTTAACCAGGGGACAAGCCTGGTAATGTCACAGAGATGTTTTTCGCCTAGTGTGCGAACAGATCTCATGGTCATTGGTTGAGTCTCGACAGTTCACAGTGAGGTGGCTGCTCTACTGTTTTCGACACCCCGACCAGGAACTAAGTCTTTTGTAGGTGGTTTCGCACCCCACCGCCGTATACGGTGAGTATCAAGCAGTGGTATCAAGTGGTATCAAGCACCCAACGAAAGTGCTCTCGGCATGTCAATCATGTCAGTGTTTGGCCGTGTTGAGTCAAATTAAGCCGCAGGCTCCACTGCTGGTGGTGCCCTTCCGTCAATTCCTTTAAGTTTCAGCTTTGCAACCATACTTTCCCCGGAACCCAAACACTTTGGTTTCCCGAAAGCAGCCCGCAGAGTCATCGAAGCAACTCCTGCGGATCGCTAGTCGGCATCGTTTATAGTCAGAACTACGACGGTATCTGATCGTCTTTACGCCCAGTCAGTCTAAGCGACCGGTTGGGCAAGATGCTTGACTGAAAATAGTACTGTCTATGGCTAGACCGCCCCCCCCCCTTCCTCGTGCAGAACGTCTGAGGTGCAAAGAGCTAACTTTTCAGTAAAGCCTCTGGCCCAACCGATCGCTTAGACAGACTGGGTCTACTATCAGATAAGTTGACCATTTTTTCCTTATATGTTGATTTGTTAGTTCAGTGTTGTTGTCCCTGATGAAGGCCTATTGGTCGTAACGTAGGTTTTGTTTGTGTTCTCGTCTCGGTGCGGTATCTGACCATACCTATTTGAAAATTTGGATTAAACTCAACCGTAATCAACTTTTACATTTTTTTTCATGTTTTTTCCCCATTATATACATCCACAGAGCCGCTGCACCCTAGCCTTATTTTAACTTTAGTCTTTCGTGCACTCTAAAAAATGACTTTAACTGGCGAGCTGCAGTAACGTTCCTTACATTACGAGCGTACTGATGATGGTGGACCGGGGGGGGGGGGTCCTCCATTCGGTTCTACTATGATTATCTGCGTGACGTGCACTACTACGGGGATTTCGTCGTTCCCCAAATCGTTAGCCAGACTGCCATGTAACAGCATGTTTCCACGGAGGGCTGTGACGAACTGAGGTGAGATCTGGATCCGTATTTTACCTGAACCTGCCTAATATAGTGTGATCAGTTTATTTTTATTAACTATAACTAACATAGTGTGATCAGTATGTTTTGATTAACTCTGACTAACATAGTCTGGTCCATGCGTTTTGCCTGACCCTGACTAAAATAAAAAATATCAGTATATTTTTCCTGACCCTCACTAACATTGTCTGATCAGTGTCTTTTACCTGGCCCTGACTAACATTATCTGATCAGTGTGTTTTACCTGGCCCTGACTAACATTATCTGATGTGTGTTTTACCTGGCCCTGACTAACATTATCTGATCAGTGTGTTTTACCTGGCCCTGACTAACATTGTCTGATCAGTGTGTTTTACCTGGCCTGACTAACATTATCTGATCAGTGTGTTTTACCTGGCCCTGACTAACATTGTCTGATCAGTGTGTTTTACCTGACCCTGACTAACATTATCTGATCAGTGTGTTTTACCTGACCCCGACTAACATTGTCTGATCAGTGTGTTTTACCTGGCCCTGACTAACATTATCTTATCAGTGTGTTTTGCCTGACCCAGACTAATATTATCTGATCAGTACGTTTTGCCTGGCCCTGACTAACATTATCTGATCAGTACGTTTTGCCTGGCCCTGACTAACATTATCTGATCAGTACGTTTTGCCTGGCCCTGACTAACATTATCTGATCAGTGTCTTTTACCTGACCCTGACTAATATTATCTGATCAGTGTGTTTTACCTGGCCCTGACTAACATTATCTGATCAGTGTGTTTTAACTGGCCCTGACTAACATTATCTGATCAGTGTATTTTAACTGGCCCTGACTAACATTATCTGATCAGTGTGTTTTACCTGGCCCTGACTAACATTATCTGATCAGTGTATTTTACCTGGCCCTGACTAATATTATCTGATCAATGTGTTTTACCTGGCCCTGACTAACATTATCTGATCAGTGTCTTTTACTTGGCCCTGACTAACATTATCTGTTCAGTGTGTTTAACCTGGCCCTGACTAACATTATCTGATCAGAGTGTTTTACTTGGCCCTGACTAATATTATCTGATCAGTGTGTTTTACCTGGCCCTGACTAACATTATCTGATCAGTGTGTTTTACCTGGCCCTAACATTATCTGATCAGTGTGTTTTACCTGACCCTGACTAACATTATCTTATCAGTGTGTTTTACCTGGCCCTGACTAATATTATCTGATTAGTGTGTTTTACCTGGCCCCGACTAAAATTATCTGATCAGTGTGTTTTACCTGGCCCCGACTAACATTATCTGATCAGTGTGTTTTACCTGGCCCCGACTAACATTATCTGATCAGTGTGTTTTACCTGGCCCTGATTAAAATTATCTGATCAGTGTGTTTTACCTGGCCCTGACTTACATTATCTGATCAGTGTGTTTTACCTGGCCCTGACTAATATTATCTGATTAGTGTGTTTTACCTGGCCCCGACTAATATTATCTGATCAGTGTGTTTTACCTGGCCCTGACTAACATTGCCTGATCAGTGTGTTTTACCTGGCCCTGACTAACATTATCTGATCAGTGTGTTTCACCTGGCCCTGACTAATATTATCTGATCAGTGTGTTTTACCTGCCCCTGACTAACATTATCTGATCAGTGTGTTTTACATGGCCCTGACTAATATTATCTGATCAGTGTGTTTTACCTGGCCCTGACTAACATTATCTGATCAGTGTGTTTTACCTGGCCCTGACTAATATTATCTGCTCAGTGTGTTTTACCTGGCCCTGTCTAATATTATGTGATCAGTGTGTTTTGCCTGGCCCTGACTAACATTATCTGATCAGTGTGTTTTACCTGGCCCTGACTAACATTATCTGATCAGTGTGTTTTACCTGGCCCTGACTAACATTATCTGATCAGTGTGTTTTTGTTGACCCTGACTAACATTATCTGATCAGTGTGTTTTACCTGGCCCTGAATAATATTATCTGATCAGTGTGTTTTACCTGGCCCTGACTAATATTATCTTATCAGTGTGTTTTACCTGGCCCTGACTAATATTATCTGATCAGTGTGTTTTACCTGGCCCTGTGACTAATAGTATCTGATCAGTGTGTTTTACCTGGCCCTGACTAATATTATCTGACCAGTGTGTTTTATCTGGCCCTGACTAATATTGTCTGATCAGTGCATTTTACCTGGCCCTTACTAACATTATCTGATCAGTGTGTTTTACCTGGCCCTGACTAACATTATCTGATCAGTGTGTTTTACCTGGCCCTGACTAACATTATCTGATCAGTGTGTTTTACCTGGCCCTGACTAACATTATCTGATCAGTGTGTTTTACCTGGCCCTGACTAACATTATCTGATCAGTGTGTTTTACCTGGCCCTGACTAACATTATCTGATCAGTGTGTTTTACCTGGCCCTGACTAACATTATCTGATCAGTGTGTTTTACCTGACCCTGACTAACATTATCTCATCAGTGTGTTTTCCCTGACCCTGACTAACATTATCTGATCAGTGTGTTTTACCTGGCCCTGACTAATGTTATCTGATCAGTGTGTTTTACCTGGCCCTGACTAACATTATCTAATCAGTATGTTTTACCTGGCCCTGACTAACATTATCTGATCAGTGTGTTTTACCTGGCCCTGACTAGCATTATCTGATCAGTGTGTTTTACCTGGCCCTGACTAACATTATCTGATCAGTGTGTTTTACCTGGCCCTGACTAGCATTATCTGATCAGTGTGTTTTACCTGACCCTGACTAACATTATCTCATCAGTGTGTTTTCCCTGACCCTGACTAACATTATCTGATCAGTGTGTTTTACCTGGCCCTGACTAATGTTATCTGATCAGTGTGTTTTACCTGGCCCTGACTAACATTATCTAATCAGTATGTTTTACCTGGCCCTGACTAACATTATCTGATCAGTGTGTTTTACCTGGCCCTGACTAGCATTATCTGATCAGTGTGTTTTACCTGGCCCTGACTAACATTATCTGATCAGTGTGTTTTACCTGGCCCTGACTAGCATTATCTGATCAGTGTGTTTTACCTGGCCCTGACTAACATTATCTGATCAGTGTGTTTTACCTGGCCCTGACTAACATTATCTGATCAGTGTGTTTTACCTGGCCCTGACTAACATTATCTGATCAGTGTGTTTTACCTGGCCCTGACTAACATTATCTGATCAGTGTGTTTTACCTGGCCCTGACTAACATTATCTGATCAGTGTGTTTTACCTGACCCTGACTAACATTATCTGATCAGTGTGTTTTACCTGACCCTGACTAACATTATCTGATCAGTGTGTTTTACCTGGCCCTGACTAATATTATCTGATCAGTGTGTTTTACCTGGCCCTGACTAACATTATCTAATCAGTATGTTTTACCTGGCCCTGACTAACATTATCTGATCAGTGTGTTTTACCTGGCCCTGACTAACATTATCTTATCAGTGTGTTTTACCTGGCCCTGACTAACATTATCTGATCAGTGTGTTTTACCTGGCCCTGACTAGCATTATCTGATCAGTGTGTTTTACCTGGCCCTGACTAACATTATCTGATCAGTGTGTTTTACCTGGCCCTGACTAACATTATCTGATCAGTGTGTTTTACCTGGCCCTGACTAACATTATCTGATCAGTGTGTTTTTCCTGACCAGACGATAGTTCCCCTCGTTCCTGCAAGTATCGACATACAGAAGGATTAACCGGAGCGTGTTAATACGAGGATTAAATTTGTTACCCCAGACGTGAAAAGCTAGCTCTTTGCAATTCAGACGTTCTGTCTATGGCTAGACCGCTTCCCCCCCCCCCCCCCTCCTCTCCGTCTTTACCTTTATACTTATAACAGTGCATTCCGCTGAAATCGACATCCACTCTCACAAACAACAGGCTATTGTGCATGCCAAGAATTGCGCACTCAAAAACCTATAATCCGTCAGGGTCTTCATGGCCGTCACAAAAATGATGAATGTCTCTGGGCCAGGCATAAATGTGCGCTGACTCACGCGCCCTGGGACCCGGCTTTTGTCCCGTGTTCCTTTTCAGAGAATGAAAGGTGCAGGGAGGGTGTAATGTCCCGATTGGATGCGTGAGGCTGGTAATGGGCCATCTTTTGTGGCTCCGGTTTGGAGTCCGGATCCAATTTGCGAAGCGGAGTGACAGACCGTCATGGTAATGGCTAATCTCCGCTTGTGTGCATGTCACGTTATATTAGACCGATGATTGTTTATATATATATATATATATTTTTTTTTTTTTTTAAATATAAAATGCCATCACTGATGGCATCACTGCAGAGGTCATCCGTGCTTGCAGTCTACAACTTTATCAAGCCGTAGTGCTACGTTTTACAAGTTATCTTCATCCAGGGGAACACCTGTCGCCTGGCACAAGTCGAGGACATCATTCTTGCACAAGAAGCGAGACAAAGAGGATCTAGGAAACCATCGTCCAATTATTCTCCTCCAGGTCACTTTCAGGATCTCTACAAAATGCATCCTGGCCAGAGTCCACATCACTCTTGAAGAATGGCAACCAGTCGAACAGGCAGGCTTTCGTACAGCCCAATGGACCATATTTCAACCTGTTGTCGCTTGATTGAGGCAGCCAGAGAATCCCAGACGCCCTTGACACTCACCTTCATCGACTATCAAAATGCTTTTGATTCGGTAGAACCACATTTTTGTCTAGCGTTTACTGTTGGAACAAGGTATAGATCCTGGTTACATCAGAGTTCTCACCAACAGCTATACGAACTGCACTACCACATTTCGTTCCTTTCAACTTATAATTGTGGTACCAATTCAAAAGAGGGTCCGCAAGGGCGTTCCTATCTCACCGAACCTCTTCTCTGCATGTTTGGAATCAGTCATTAACCGATGCAATTGGGAAGCCCTTGGCATCCTTATTGGCGACAGAGACGCCTTAATCCCCATCGATTTGCCGATGACATAGAGTTCATCACAGAGTCAGCAGCAGAAGCCAACCAAATGATGCAGCTACTCAATGGAGAGGGCAAGAAAGCGGGACTGGAAATGAATGTCTCGAAGAAAAAAGTGTTGCGCAATCGCTTCGTCACTTGTGATCCAGTCTTCCTCGGCGAGGTACGATTAGAGGATGTCAACGAGTACATTTATCTTGGACGTCTTCTCAATATGGAGAATAATCTGGAACTTGAACTGACAAGGCGTCGCCGCGCTGGTTGTGTAGCCTTCTCATCTGTTAACACGATCCTCGATGGTTGTAATGACCAATACCTACGAGCCTCCCTCTTCAATTCCACTGTACTCCCTGCGATGTGCTACGGTGTCGAGTTGTGGACACTAACAACATTACTAGAGGACAGATTGAGAGTGACCAAGGCCTCCCTCGAGAGAGACTTGGTCGGAATCATTCTTCGGAACCAACGTATGCAAGGTCTCCACAATTCTGACATAAGACGGTTTCCCGCAGTGAAGGATGCAGTAATCTATGCAGACAAGACCAAACATAAATGGGCAGGTCACATGTTGCGACGAAACGATGGTCGATGGAGCACAGCAACAGCAGTCTGGTACCCTCGAGGTAAGAATAGACCACGGGGAAGACCTCCAATGCGTTGATCAGACTTCCTAGCTGTACGCCGCAACATCCGAGATGCAGAGATACTTCCCTCTCTCAGCTCGCCGTAGAGTAGCTTCTTTGGGAGCCGTTCGTCTGACGAAGTGTTCGGCCCTTCCTAGTCGTGCTTTTTCTAGTAGTACGTGGATGCTGGGCATGTCAGCCCTCGAGAGAACCTCGATGTCAGTGAGACTAACATGTTTGCACACGGCCGACAACAGGTCCATTCCCACCTGCATCTTCAGTTGTGAGTTGCTGTTCAGAGCGCAGTCGTCAACAAACACAAGTTGTCTTATTATGTCGCCAGCCATTTTGCTGTTGGCCTTCATTCTTCTGGGATTGAGTATTTGTATGATATATATATGTAAAATCTTTCTCGTAGTCTAGTCCACAAGTCCTAAAATAAGATGCGAGTTCCAGTCCACACTTTGTTTAATTGTTATTCTAAATGTTGCTATCTGGTCTGTAAAGGACCGGCTTTGTCGAAAGCCGGCCTGCTTATCTCTCAGCTGTTCATCTATGGCCATTTTAATCTCTTTAGGATGATCTTGTAGAAAATTTTCCCGGGTATCGATAATAAGATTATTGCTCTATAATTGGTAAATAACTGTAAATCTCCCGTTTTTGGCAACTATTACATAGCCTTCTTTCCATTCACCCGGTATTTCTTCCGTCTCTCAGACCTTACAGAGTAGATTGTATGGCATCATTGTTATAGTTTCAATAGATTATCAAGTTGACACTATCGTCAAGCAACAACAGCATTAAATGGACATTGACTAGACAACTTAATTAACGATCTCAACTTTGCCGATGATTTGGCCCTTCTGTCTCAACCGACAACCAGATACAAAATAAGATGCGCATACTCGAAGAGAGGTCAGTACAATTGGGGCTAAAAATACACACAGACAAAAAACAGATTTTAAAAATAAATGCAGTTAACAATGATATAATTCGGCTGGGAACCAACAAAATGTGGAGTTTTTCACATACCTTGGCAGCAATATAGACATGGTAGGAGGTACAGAAAACGATGTTCAGTTAAGAATTAAAAAAAGAGCGACGAGCTTTCATTGCATTGAGGAATTTATGAAAGTCAAAAGAAATTAAAACCACCACCAAATAAAAATCTTTAACTCCAATGTCAAATCCGTTCTGTTATATGGCTCTGAGACATGGAGGACAACACAGATAGTTATGGAAAAGGTACAGACTTTCGTCAATGGTTGTCTGCGCAAAATACAAGGGAGGGAATGGTAGGATAAGATCACCAACGTGGGACTGATGGGGGAAACGGGACAAATACCAGGGGGGCATGGGGAGGCGATGGCGATAGATAGGCCATCCATTACGGAAACCAGTTAACATTGCAAGACATCCTCTTTTATGCAATCCACAGGGCAAAAGAAGTAGAGGAAGACCAAGACACTCATGGAAGAGGGAACCGGAAGCAAATATAAAGGCAGAAACCGAGCGTGGTCAGAGTTGACTCAGATGACTCATAATAAAAAAAACTTTGCGAGTATTTGTTGAGGACCTATGCTCCACAGAAAGTGGACAGGTCTTTGATTGATGATATGAGGAAAACATGTTTCACGTGCTACAAGCCGCCTCTTCTTATAACATGTCCGAATATGGTTGACTGCCTTGTTCTGATCTCTGCAATAAGTTGTGTTTGAGCCCCTTCCTGTACTGTATCATTAGCTTGCAGTCCATGGGATCCGCACTTTCTCATGTAAAACAACATCTCCGTTACTTCCACAGATCTACGCGCTTGCATGATGACTGTCTTGATTCACTGCCATATGTGGGGACGGTGTGGGCTAGTGGTTAAATGACACGGCTCACAACCGAAGGTTTGTGCTTTCGATCCCCATTACCCTCTATTGATACGTCCGGTCTAATATTGAACGGGTGCTGGAAATAGACCCTCGGAAGACAGGTCAGTTTTACCCTACTAATGACAGGGCGTTGCTTCGGTAATCCTGCTCAACTCGAGAGGAGCCGCAGACAGTTGGTTCACGTACTAGGCTGATATGCCAACGGCGCGAGGCTACAAGGTGAGGGATTACGGCCGAACGCTTCTAGGCCAAAATCCCGCCCAAAAGCTCAGCACGATTGCAAAGGGAGGCTTCGACATGGTGGGGACCTGGGGCTCCCGCTCCAGTCCCGCCCGGTCGAGCCGCAGAATGAGGTCTCTGCCGTCCGCCGATCAAAGCGGGCGGGAAGCTGTTCGATATTCACCCCATACGGCGATGAGGTATGAAACCATTTGTAGAAGACTTAGTTCTCGGTCGGGATGCCCTAAGCAGTAGATCAGCTACCTCCCTGCGAACTGCTGAGACTGAACCCTTGACCATGAGATATGTCCGCAAACCAGGCGAACAACATCTCCGTGCAATGACCAGGCTTGTCCCCTGGTCAAATGCACTATTTCGAGAGGAATCACAGGTCGCTGACATTTGGTCCACGTGCTTGGCTGAGAAGCTACCATCTGAGGGACTACGGCCGAACGCCTCTAAGCCAGAATCCCGCCCTAAATCACAGCACCGCTGTGATGGGAGGCTACGACATGGCTGGGGCTTGCGTCTCAGCCCGGCTCGGTCGAGCCGCAGAAATGCACCTGGTAAAATGCACTCCTGCCTCGCTCTTTGCCTTTGTCTGCTATCAGTCATCCCAATGGACGCAGAAGAGATGCAGTCCAGCGGACATTGCACCTCCTGCCCTACTGTGACAACCTCCCGGGTGGCGGGGAATGCTAGGCGTACAATCACTGCAGATAAGCCGAGAAAATAAAGGGAGCAAAGAGATACCTCACTCACATGCATATGCTACGTTTCTGGCAGGACGTGACGATCCTGTGACAAAGTCACACTGGACTGCCTCTCTTTCGGGATAGTACAAACTAGTACATAGTCCATCATATCATTGCCAAACCCTATAGACACGAGAAGGGAAGACTCGATAGTCCTGCAAGAGATACTTCCTAAGAGAGACAACTCTGACCAAAAACAACTGCTGCCTTGCAGATAGGCTGGGGACAGCCAAAGGCTAAGGAGGGCAACCCTACAGAAACGCCTGTTGAAATCGGATGCACTGAGCCACAGGCTTAACAAAATAAAACAGCGCAACGTAAATATCGCTGTAAACAGCGTACGATGAAGAAGAAGAAGAAGAAGAAGATCCCCATTACAGCACCGGCCGTTACCCCGGGGAAGTAAACTAGAGTTAGCAAATGCAGGCGGAAGCAGACCCTTACATAAAATGCATGCTGAAGTCAGATGCACTGGGCCTACAGGCACAAAATAAAAACCACAGTGCAACGCACGCCGTTCTGGAGAATATATAAAAAAGGCGAACACAAACAAAACAAACAAATAGCCATATGTCAGTACTGGTTCCACGTAGAATCCAATGATTATCTGTCTCGGCGACCTTTTTTTGTTACTGATAGAAATGTCAAATCTAGCATACAAAAGATTAAATAGGCTTTTATTGCTGTACGGAACTTGTGTATATGGAAGAAAATTAAATTCGCCACAAGAATACAGTATTTCTACTCAAATTTCAAGTCCGCCATATTGTATGGCTCTGTGACGCGGAGAAGAAAGAAAAGTACAACTAAAAATGGTCCAAGCCCTCATCAATGGATGCCTGCGCTGAACTGAGGGAATCAAATGGTATGATAAAGTCACTAATATAGAGCTGTAGGAAAGAACTGGGCAGATGGCAGTGGGACTAGACGTAAAGAGAAGGTGTCAGAGATCGATAGGACACACATTACGGAAACCAGCTGAAAGCATTACAAGGCAAAATCCAGACAAGAGACATGCAAATACTCTCAATGATGAACAAAAATAGGTTGTATATCGTTGGGGGCAAACAAAAAAATACAAAAGCAAGTCTACACTGGTGCAATCAGATCAATTCTTTAATATATGCCTCTAGCATTTGGCCATCGGCGGCTAAATCAAAGCCATGGCAACTAGACCGAGTCCAAAATATTAGTCCTAGAATTACACTTGGGGCATTGAAATAGTTTGGGAACTCAAACCAAATATTGAGTCCCACGAATTAAGGACAACATATTAATTCCTTATTCAGTTTTGAAAGAATCTGAATCAACATTGGAGGAAGTACGCTCAGCAATCAAAAGCCTGAAAAAGGGAAAGTCCCTAGGATGCGATGATATCCAAGCAGAGCTAATACAAGCAGAAAGGTGCTCTAGTCTATCACAAGCTGTGTAAACAGATATGGCACAGCGAAGAGTGGCCAGAAGCATATACAAAAATCAATTTATATTCCCCTCCCAAAAAAGGCAAACTAAAGCTGTGCACGAACTACCGAACTATCGCGCTGATCCGCAGGCAAGCAAGATACTTTTGTGAATCCGATTAAGATGGATAGAGAAAAGGTGTGAATCTGAAATTCACGTAGTCCAGGCAGATTTTAAGAAAGACAAAGGGACCAGGGACCACATATTCAATATGAGGAATATCTATGAAAAATGTTGAGAGTTTAATGTAGATCTGTACACATGTTTCATTGATTACACCAATGCCTTCAATACGGAAAACATTAAAATCTGTAAAAAATCATGAAGGAAATGGGGTTTCCTGTGCATATTATTCATCTAATTTAAACATTATACCAAGATCAACACGCCGCTGTCCGAGTATCTGGGCAAACATCAGATTGGTTTGCAGTACAAAAGGGAGTCCGACAGGGATGTATCCTCTTACCTGATCTATACAACATATATGCGAAATGTATAATGAGAACTGTTCGAGATGACGAGAACATTGAAATATTCGACCCATTTACTATTGGCGTGTACGAGATTCCAGAGTTACGATACGCAGATGACACAGTGATACTATCAAGAAGTGCAGAAGGCTAGACCAACTAATTTAGCCGTTAAATGGACATAGTAAAGATTAAAACCTGTTTATAACATAAATAAAACAAAGCTAATGACCACCGACAAAACTTCAATGTCAGCATAGATTTGCAGTGGTGGTGAGGAAATAGATCAGGTCACACATTCTGAATATCTGGGCTTCAGAATTGACAAAAATGGCGACTGTTCGAAAGAAATCAGAAGAAGACTAGCTATGGCAATGCAGAGACTGAACAGCCTGAAGAAATTATGGCAGGGCACCAACAAAATGATAACATAAAAAGTCTTGAGAGCCTGGGTTTTTCCTGTGGCAGCTTATGCCTGCGAATCATGGACAATTACCAAATCTTCCAGACAATGAATCGAATCCTTCGAGTCAAAATGTTAACTAAAGATCCTCAGAATACCCTGGAAAGAGAAACAAGAGAAATGCAAACATTCAGCAAGAGTTTAGCATAGAGGAGAACTAGTTTATCAATTCCATTTTGGCTAGAAAATGTAAATACTTTGGTCACATCAAGAGACACAACGGTCTTGAGAGAACAATGATGGAAGGTATGGTGCCAGACAAAAGAAGCAGGAATAGACCAAGATAACGATGGCGCCAAGATATCCTGGAATGTCTGGGTATGACTGTAGCGGAGGCTGGAGTTTTGGCAAGGGAAGGAATTTCTTTCAGAGAGACTGTGATGGGAGCGACGTTCTACAAAGGACATTCTTCATGATGATGATTCAGTTTAGAAAAGTGAAGGCGCTACCTGATCATCCTTCACGCTTGAAGTTAAAAGAAATAATTTTAATAAACTACTAAGGTAAAGCCCCGGCCATCTGGCCAGAGAAATCCACAGAAAATAAGAAGACATCATAGAAATGGAAATCGAGAAGTGCTAAGAACCTGTTCCAGAACCATGGGTATGGCATCTAAGATAATATTGGCGATTCCATAATGACGAAATGCGAGCAGCCGGTAAGAGAATAAAGGTCCACGTTCTAAATCCACGTTATAAATCCCCGTTCTAAATCCACGTTCTAAATCCACGTTCTAAATCCACGTTCTAAGTCCCCGTTCTAAATCCACTTTCTAAATCCACGTTCTAAATCTAAATTCTCAGTCGATTTCAGTCCTACTATGGGATCCTTAGAAAATAGAATGCAGATGAGCTCGAAAAAGCTGGTAGTGGGGGCACGCAGACACGCCATCCACAGAGCTATACTGAAGCAAAAACACCCATAAAACGATCCTTAAACACGGAAGGGTGAGACCGTCACAAAGAATACAAGCCAGAAAATGACAGTATTGACAAACTTGGCAGAGAAGGACAGACAAGAAACTGCAGTCTCAAAAATTGAAAATTTACAGACTCAAGTCCCGACTCCAGAGAATGGGTCTTAGTGATTTCGCCCGGTGCGATTATTGAGCACTTAAGCAAACACAAGGACACATCATGCAATACTGCTGCACTTATACTGACCAAAGAAAGGCAGTTTGGTCCTAGGAAGCGACCACGCTTGAAAAGCTGTGGGGGACCGGCGAAGACCTGAAACGCACAAGTATAGCATCAGTTGACCGACGATGACGAAGAAGAAGAAGAAGGGCAATACGAATAAGACGAGAACTGCGGATTTTAATGCAAGTCATCGTAGTAAAAAAGACCAACACTAACATCGCTCAGCCCGTCACTCAACTAATCAATCAATCAATCAAATACCGTTGCTCCTGCCATTGAATGGTTCATTGCCAACATCCCGCCAGATTACGCGGACCTGTGCTGCTCTTTTTGTCTCTCTCCAGGAGAAATGAGCTTAGTTCCTTCTCACATTATCTTCTCCACGTATTTTTGAGTCGACCTCTCTCTCCGTTCTCTTGTGAATTCCATGTAAGAGCATTTCTGACTATTTTGGATTGTGCCTTCCACAGCGTTTGTCCTATCCAGCCCCACTGTTGTTGGCTCCTTTCCCACAAGTCTTCATTCCTCACCGTGTCCTGCAACTTTATGCCAATTATCCTTCGTAGCCATCTGTTAACGAAGGACTGGATTCTTTGTTGTATGGCCTTGGTTGATCTCCATGTCTCCGCTCCATACAGCAACACCGACTGGACACTTACATTGGGTGAATCTTGATTTCTCTGGATCTCCAGATGTTGTTTAGTACCGGGAATGTCATTTGTGTCTTTCCAATCCTGATATTTACTGTGCATCTGTGCTTCCCGATGTCTCAATTGTGCTTTGCTGCCTAAATAGGTCAAGGTATCCACTTCCTCCAACGGCTCTCCCTCCAGCATGATTGGTTCTTTGTTGATAGTGTTGAATTTAAGGAGCTTGGTTTTCGTCATGTTGACATCCAGTCCCAATTTGGCTCATTGCTCTTTCACCCTATCAAGTTTCTCTTGCATTCGAATACGGCTGTGTGACAAAAGTACCAGAACATATGCGAAGTCAAGGTTCTCCAATTGTGACTGAATACCAGTTCTTTTTTCTTCGATTCGTGTGTTAATTATCCACTCTCTAGCCAACAAGAACACGAAAAGCTTGAGCGGGTATTCTTGCCTTATCCCTGCCTGCACCCCAAGGCTATCAGTCACTGCTCCTTCATGTACCACTCTATAAACTGTATCTTCATGTACCACTCTACAAACTCTATCTTCGCACATATTTTGTATGACGAGTTATGAACTTATCTGGTATCCAAAAGAGTCTCAACAGTTGCCATAGAGTACTTCAATCCACACTATCAAACGCATTTTCATGGTCTATGCAATTTGCGTAATGGGATGAATTTCATTCAATACTTTGTTCTACTGTGACGCGTAGCATAGATATACGATCTGTACATGATCTTCCCCGACGAAATCCTGCCTGTTCCCCCCGGAGCTCATTGTCTATTTCCGCTTTTAATCTCTCCAAGATGATTCTGTTGAATATCTTGCCATGCTTGGCTACATCTGCGCGTCGCTCTCTACTACGGGATCACGTCGATTCCTCACCCCGTTAGCCAGGCTGCCATGAAAACAGCCGTTTCCAGGGAATGCTGCGGGGAAGCCAAGATGGGGGTCTTGGCCAGTATATTTTGCCTGACCTTGAACAACATGTCTGATCTGTATGTTGTGCCTGACCTTGAACAACATGTCTGATCTATATGTTATGCCTGACCAGACGTTAGCCTTCCTCTCCACAAAGGCCATGGCAGATTCACGTTTCTTGACATCTTTGTATGTAACAGCATGCATTCTCTGTGCCACGACTTTGGTGAATCGGGTTCGGCAATTGTTGAGTATAGCTCTCTTTTTTTTATTCCTTCTATTTTATGTATTGTCTCTGTGACTTTTCATTGTATTGGGTTCTCTTAAATCCTACAGTTTCTTCACATATCTTATTCTACATCTCTATAGCCTGGTCCCACATACTATTAATGTCCATCGTTTCGTCCTCTTATAGCTTTTGTAGCACTTGGTATATCTGTTATAAAGTTTTATGTTATATTCTGTCTTCCTTTCCTGGTCTTATAAGAGATGCACGTTATATCCTGTTCTCCCTGCGCCCTATACTGTGCGCTTTTTTTTTAGTTTGAACTGCAAGATCACCAGCAACATGTGGTGGTCTGATCCTACATTTGCACCTCGCTTTACTCTTATATCTTATAGTGTACTTCTTAACGCTTGACTGAAAAATATATGGTCAGTCAGATTTTCTAATGGTCTGGTGATCTCCATGGGGCCCTTGTGTACCTTCTTGTGTGAAAAAATGCTTCAACAACTGATTTTTGTGTAGCACAGAAAGCTCTCAATTTTCATCCATCTGTCCATTCCTTGTCTTCCCATAATCTGGTCATAACCCAGGTTGTCTGCTCCGACTTTAGCATTAAAGTCCCCATTAATATTAAGAGGCCTTTTTTTCTGCGTGTCAAGGGCCTCTTCCAGCTTGTTGTAAAACTTTTTCTTCTTATCATCTTCAGCCTCGTTGGTTGGGGCGCAGCACTGAATGTTTTTGTTCCTAGTTCTAAAGTTTGCGTTCATGATTCAATTGGTTATAGCCTACCCCCCCCCCCCCCCCCCCATTATGAGCGCCCGTTGTGTTTCTCTAGAAAGCATCAGTGTCGCTCCTTTTGTGTGTTTGGCATACATTCCTTCACCCCCCCCCTCACCCCCCCCCCCCTCCCAAAAAAAAATACATCATTTCCCCAGTTGTCAGTCTCAGTTTTCCTTATTGCGCCCATCTGGTTTCGAACATTCCAAGCACGATCAGGTTGCAATCTATCATCTCTTTAGCGATATGTGCTGTTTTTGGTCCCTGACTCCTAGTTCTAACATTCCATGTCGCTATATTGGTTTTCTTTCTCGTATTCACAAGGGCAGTCAGCCATGGAGCTTCTTTGCAGTTTTCACTCCACTGTTGTCTACGTTTTCATAAACGACTTTGCTTTTATAGATTTCAGTCGTCGGCTTTAACCTAACCTAATATACTCCGTGGCGAAGTGGTTAAGCCGTCGGCCTCGTAATCAAGTGGTGTGGGTTCGACTCCGGACTCCGCCGACTTTTTCACGGGTGTTTGATGCGGAGTCCCTTGCATCTCGCAGTCACCCCCTAGTCGTCTTGTCCTTGACTTGCCACTGGGGTCGGGCGGCTCGAGACGAGAGAGTGAGGATAAAAAGTAGCGCAGTCAATCCTTACTAGAAATAGCGCTGGCAAATAAATTATGCCATCATCGTCTACGATGGACGGCGGCCTTTGCCCTTGAATATACTCTGTGAGTTGTCCGGGTTTAGTCTATTCTTTCCTCATGACCTTTCCGGCTTGGGTGACCATTCTTGAAGCTTTGGCTTCCGCAGGCTTAGCTCGTGGGATCATTGACATATACAAACTCTTTCACCATTTCAAGATACCGGACTCGGAGCAGCACCCCACTAAGGTCTTTAGTGTATTTCCACCCTCAACCTAGGTTAAGGGAGCCGCGTAGCGCGATGGCTTTGCATCTGAGTGGTCCTGGGTTCATTCCCCAGTTGAGGCGGAAATGTTTTATCAGACCGCAACGGTTCCTGGGTCGACCCAGCCTTAAATGTGTACCGGTTAAGTTCGGGATGTAAAAGCGGCGAGGGAGAGGAGATGGCTACCGCCCTCATATAGCCGCGCCTTTGAAATGTGAGATCGGTAACTCCTCACACCCCTACGGCAGTAATTCTATGGGTTACTTTACTTTACTTTACTTACCCAGGTTAAGGGTTGACGCATTTCATCCAAAGCGAGGAAGGTTTTTGTTGTCAGCCATTATTTTCGCCTTAGCACAGTAGTCAAGTACGACACGTCGGCCCGAGATCGTATTTCCTGTCCCCAGATGTAACAAATAACATCAACATTGAGCTTTGGAAATAAATAACCATCCCACGTATCTGGCTAGCAGCATTATGCGGCTCTGAAACAAGGACTCTGAAACTAAACTAATGAAGAACCAAAAAAGTAAAGGCCCGTCCATTGACAAAACAAATGCCGCAGGGGATGAATGAAACTGGCCATGTATTACGCCACAGTCTATGTGAGGTGTGGGGGGGGGGGGAACCATGCTGTTTTTACCTTCACCAATTCATACGTCAGCTGCCCAATTACAGCTGGGCCGACTGGAGGAGCGGTTGTACCAGGTGCCGAAAAAGAGTATGGAGGATCGGTTGTACCAGGTTCCGAACCGGGGTCTGGAGGAGCGGTTATACCAGGTGTCGAACCAGGGTCTGTAGGGGAGTTTGTACCAGGTACTGAACAAGGGTCTGGAGGAGCCATTGTACCAGGTTCCAAACCAGAGTCTAGGGGAGCCATTGTACCAGGTACCGAACCATCAACTGGAGGAGCGGTCGTACCAAGTGCTGAACCAGGGTCTGGAGGAGCGGTTGTACCAGGTGTCGAACCAAAGTCTGGATTTCTTTTCTGTCCGTCTGTGAACTCGAACCATAACACGCCATAATCCCAGTCTAGTAAGCAAGCTCACTGTCCACGCAGGACTGAATGGCTCGTGGTTGGTTAGATGTCGGTCTCGGGTGCTGGAGGTCCCGGTTTCAAATCACGAAGAAGACCGGGATTTTTTTAAAGTGAACTTCTGTTATTTCCCCGAATCTCTGAGCAGTAGAGATTGGACGCCTGTGGGTAGTGTCGCGCGTGTTAAAAATCCATCGGCAGCTAGAAACCGACAAGAGTAGTCTTAATGGTCGCGATCCGGGCAAAATGATGTTAAAAACCTATCCAATCTATAACAGGATCCCCGCCGGTGCTGCAGAGTCCGCCCATTGTGCTGAGATCCTCCAAAAATATGGAGAAGAAACGAGGACGTATGGGGTGAACCATGTGCAATGACGTTGATTCTTAAACTAAACGAAACGAAACTGTCCACGGATCGACTAACATCATGATGATGATAAGCGGCAAATATTTAGTATGAGATTAGTGACCTCATTGCTTCAAAACAATATTCTTTAGAAACCAAAATAATGAAAGCACGTAAAGTGCTTTGGCACAGACTTCCTAAAGGAGGCAAACTATCCCCTTGAGGGGCATAGATCATCAACTAAACCCTCTCACGTATCCCCTTGACGGGCATAGATAATCAACTAAACCCTCTCACGTAACCCCTTGACGGGCATAGATCCTCAACTAAACCCTCTCACGTATCCCCTTGAAGGGCATAGATCATCAACTAAACCCTCTCACGTATCCCCTTGAGGGGCATAGATCATCAACTAAACCCTCTCACGTATCCCCTTGAGGGGCATAGATCATCAACTAAACCCTCTCACGTATCCCCTTGAGGGGCATAGATAATCAACTAAACCCTCTCACGTAACCCCTTGACGGGCATAGATCCTCAACTAAACCCTCTCACGTATCCCCTTGACGGGCATAGATAATCAACTAAACCCTCTCACGTAACCCCTTGACGGGCATAGATCCTCAACTAAACCCTCTCACGTATCCCCTTGAAGGGCATAGATCATCAACTAAACCCTCTCACGTATCCCCTTGAGGGGCATAGATCATCAACTAAACCCTCTCACGTATCCCCTTGAGGGGCATAGATCATCAACTAAACCCTCTCACGTATCCCCTTGAGGGGCATAGATCATCAACTAAACCCTCTCACGTATCCCCTTGAGGGGCATAGATCATCAACTAAACCCTCTCACGTATCCCCTTGACAGGCATAGATCATCAACTAAACCCTCTCACGTAACCCCTTGACGGGCTTAGATCATCAACTAAACCCTCTCACGTATCCCCTTGACGGGCATAGATCATAAACTAAACCCTCTCACGTATCCCCTTGACGGGCATAGATCATCAACTAAACCCTCTCACGTATCCCCTAGAGGGGCATAGATCATCAACTAAACCCTCTCACGTATCCCCTTGACGGGCATAGATCATCAACTAAACCCTCTCACGTATCCCCTTGACGGGCATAGATCATCAACTAAACCCTCTCACGTATCCCCTTGAGGGGCATAGATCATCAACTAAACCCTCTCACGTATCCCCTTGACAGGTATAGATCATCAACTAAACCCTCCCACGTATCCCCTTGAGGGGCATAGATCATCAAATAAACCCTCTCACGTATCCCCTTGACGGGCATAGATCATCAACTATACCCTCTCACGTATCCCCTTGACGGGCATAGATCATCAACTAAACCCTCTCACGTATCCCCTTGACGGGCATAGATCATCAACTAAACCCTCTCACGTATTCCCTTGACGGGCATAGATCATCAACTAAACCCTCTCACGTATCCCCTTGACGGGCATAGATCATCAACTAAACCCTCTCACGTATCCCCTTGACGGGCATAGATCATCAACTAAACCCTCCCACGTATCCCCTTAAGGGGCATAGATCATCAACTAAACCCTCCCACGTATCCCCTTGGGGGGGGGGGCATAGATCATCAACTAAACCCTCCCACGTATCCCTTTGAGGGGCATAGATCATCAACTAAATTCTCTCACGTATCCTCTTTAGGGGCATAGATCATCAACTAAACCCTCTCACGTATCCCCTTGAGGGGCATAGATCATCAACTAAACCCTCCCCGTAAACCCTTGAGGGGCATAGATCATCAACTAAATTCTCTCACATATCCTCTTGAGGGGCATAGATCATCAACTAAATTCTCTCACGTATCCCCTTTGAGGGGCATAGATCATCAACTAAATTCTCTCACGTATCCTCTTGAGGGGCATAGATCATCAACTAAACCCTCTCACGTATCCTCTTGAGGGGCATAGATCATCAACTAAATTCTCTAAACGTATCCTCTTGAGGGGCATAGATCATCAACTAAACCCTCTCACGTATCCCCTTGAGGGGCAGAGACCATCAACTAAACCCTCTCACGTATCCTCTTGAGGGGCATAGATCATCAACTAAACCCTCTCACGTATCCCCTTTGAGGGGCATAGATCATCAACTAAATTCTCTCACGTATCCTCTTGAGGGGCATAGATCATCAACTAAACCCTCTCACGTATCCTCTTGAGGGGCATAGATCATCAACTAAATTCTCTCAACGTATCCTCTTGAGGGGCATAGATCATCAACTAAACCCTCTCACGTATCCCCTTGACAGGCATAGATCATCAACTAAACCCTCTAACGTAACCCCTTGACGGGCATAGATCATCAACTAAACCCTCTCACGTATCCCCTTGACGGGCATATATCATAAACTAAACCCTCTCACGTATCCCCTTGACGGGCATAGATCATCAACTTATCCCTCTCACGTATCCCCTAGAGGGGCATAGATCATCAACTAAACCCTCTCACGTATCCCCTTGACGGGCATAGATCATCAACTAAACCCTCTCACGTATCCCCTTGAGGGGCATAGATCATCAACTAAACCCTCTCACGTATCCCCTTGACAGGTATAGATCATCAACTAAACCCTCCCACGTATCCCCTTGAGGGGCATAGATCATCAAATAAACCCTCTCACGTATCCCCTTGACGGGCATAGATCATCAACTATACCCTCTCACGTATCCCCTTGACGGGCATAGATCATCAACTAAACCCTCTCACGTATCCCCTTGACGGGCATAGATCATCAACTAAACCCTCTCACGTATTCCCTTGACGGGCATAGATCATCAACTAAACCCTCTCACGTATCCCCTTGACGGGCATAGATCATCAACTAAACCCTCTCACGTATCCCCTTGACGGGCATAGATCATCAACTAAACCCTCTCACGTATCTCCTTTAGGGGCATAGATCATCAACTAAACCCTCTCACGTATCCCCTTGAGGGGCATAGATCATCAACTAAATTCTCTCACGTATACCTTTGACGGGCATAGATCCTCAACTAAACCCTTTCACGTATCCCCTTGAAGGGCATAGATCATCAACTAAACCCTCTCACGTATCCCCTTGACGGGCATAGAGCATCAACTAAACCCTCTCACGTATCCCCTTGACGGGCATACATCATCAACTAAACCCTCTCACGTATCCCCTTGACGGGCATAGATCATCAACTAAACCCTCTCACGTATCCTCTTGACGGGCATAGATCATCAACTAAACCCTCTCACGTATCCTCTTGACGGGCATAGATCATAAACTAAACCCTCTCACGTATCCCCTTGAGGGGCATAGATCATCAACTAAACCCTCTCACCTATCCCCTTGAGGGGCATAGATCATCAACTAAACCCTCCCACGTATCCCCTTAAGGGGCATAGATCATCAACTAAACCCTCTCACGTATCCCCTTGGGGGGGGCATAGATCATCAACTAAACCCTCCCACGTATCCCCTTGAGGGGCATAGATCATCAACTAAATTCTCTCACGTATCCTCTTTAGGGGCATAGATCATCAACTAATCCCTCTCACGTATCCCCTTGAGGGGCATAGATCATCAACTAAACCCTCCCCGTATACCCTTGAGGGGCATAGATCATCAACTAAATTCTCTCACATATCCTCTTGAGGGGCATAGATCATCAACTAAATTCTCTAACGTATCCCCTTTGAGGGGCATAGATCATCAACTAAATTCTCTCACGTATCCTCTTGAGGGGCATAGATCATCAACTAAACCCTCTCACGTATCCTCTTGAGGGGCATAGATCATCAACTAAATTCTCTCAACGTATCCTCTTGAGGGGCATAGATCATCAACTAAACCCTCTCACGTATCCCCTTGAGGGGCAGAGACCATCAACTAAACCCTCTCACGTATCCTCTTGAGGGGCATAGATCATCAACTAAACCCTCTCACGTATCCCCTTTGAGGGGCATAGATCATCAACTAAATTCTCTCACGTATCCTCTTGAGGGGCATAGATCATCAACTAAACCCTCTCACGTATCCTCTTGAGGGGCATAGATCATCAACTAAATTCTCTCAACGTATCCTCTTGAGGGGCATAGATCATCAACTAAACCCTCTCACGTATCCCCTTGAGGGGCAGAGACCATCAACTAAACCCTCTCACGTATCCTCTTGAGGGGCATAGATCATCAACTAAACCCTCTCACGTATCCTCTTGAGGGGCACAGACCATCAACTAAACCCTCTCACGTATCCTCTTGAGGGGCACAGACCATCAACTAAACCCTCTCACGTATCCTCTTGAGGGGCACAGACCATCAACTAAACCCTCTCACGTATCCTATTGAGGGGCACAGACCATCAATCAACCTTCTCCCTAATCACCTTTGGGCGCATTGACCGTCAACCAACTCTTCCCCTTATTGCCTTGAAGTGCACAGACCATCAACCAAACCCCTCCCTTTTCGCCTTCGGGTACACAGACCGTAAACCAACCCTCTCACTCATTACCTAGAAGTGCTCAGACCATCAACCAATCCTTCCCCAATCAACCAATATTTTTCTCCTCCCATATATATCATCAATCAATCAATCAATCAATTAATCAATCAATCAATGAATCAATCAAAGATTTCCTCGCTCCCTGTTCTGAACAAATACTCGCAAAGTCTTCCTATCGTGAGCTATCTGAATCAATTCTATCCACGTCATGTATGCTGCTTCTATATTTTCTACCAGTACCCTCTTCCATGAGTGTCTTGGTCTCTCTCTCTACTTCTTTTGCCCTATGGATTCCAGAACATAGCATGTCTTGTAATGTTATCAACTGGTTTCCGCAATGTGTAGCCTCTCCATCGCCTCCTCCGTGTTTCATGCTCCACTGGTATTTGTCCCGTTTCCCTCATCAGTTCCACGTTGGTGATCTTGTCCCACCATTTCTACCCTTATATTTTACGCAGACAACCATTTACGAGAGTCTGTACTTTTTCCATAAGTACCTGTGTTGTCTTCCATGTTTCAGAGCCATATAATAGAACGGATTTTACGTTGAAATTGTAGATGTTTTTTGGTGGTGGTTTTAATTTCTTTTGACTTCCATAAATTACTCAATGCAATGAATGCTCATTTCACCTTCTGTATTTCTAACTGAACATCGTTTTCTGTACCACCTACTATGTCTATACTGCTGCCAAGGTATGTGAAAGACTCCACATTCTGAAGGTGTGCGGTTCCCAGTTCAATTCTATCATTGTTAATTGCATTTAGTTTCAAACCTTTTGTTTTGTCTCTGCATATTTTTAGCTCTAATTGTAGTGACTTCTATGAGAGTATATTACATCGGACTGTGGGTATGGGACAGACAGGCTAAGTCATCGGACTGTGGGTATGGGACAGACAAGCCAAATCATCGGACTGGGTATGGGACAGACAAGCCAAATCATCGGACTGTGGGTATGGGACAGACAAGCCAAATCATCGGACTGGGTATGGGACAGACAAGCCAAATCACCGGACTGGGTATGGGACAGACAAGCCAAATCATCGGAAGAGTCAAGATCGGCAAGTTTACAGTTTGCCTCTCAATATAAACAGGCGACGCATAGACTGCAAGTTTTGAAATCATGGACTGGTCCAGCAAAGAGGGGTGTCGGAAAAGGCTAAGTAGAAGTGTGCATTAGCTACGAGAATGATTAGTATTTACACTCTTCGCCATTTACGAGAGGGACCGAGCATATTCCTGTCCGGTGTAAGAGAATGTGAAGTGAATCTATCATTTAGAGCCAAGATTCAGCAGTGCATGACCTGAGGGCAGCCATCGACTCAAAGATTACACAGACTCTATTTCGCCTCTCAATGGCGGCGCTGTTGTTGTGTCCAATGCCCACAATGAGTCGATTTTCTCTTTCGTGCGCCCTGAAAAAGGACGTTGAGTGGTGGGCTGCAGTAGCTTTCCTCACATCCCGAGCGTGCTGATGAAGGTAGCCCGGGGTCCTCCACGTGGTTGTGTTATGCTTGACATCATTTGCAAGTCTCTGACTGCTACGGGATCACGTCGATCCCTCACTTCGTTAGCCAGGCTGTCATGAAAACAGCCAGTTTCCAAGGAGGGGAACGAGGAAGCCGAGGTGAAGGTCTTGTCCATTATATTTTGCCTGAACCTGACATGTTTGATCAGTATATTTCGCTTGACCTGGCGTTAGTGTTCTTTGCGTGACGCCCTGAGAACGGGCTGCATTAATCCCTAACGTGTGTAGCCTGGCCAAGGGATAGGAATCGCAGATAAAAGGACAACCTGGTACTCCAACAAGCTATCCAACACAGATTCGTCGGGCCGTTAGGAGCAGATATCGAAGCCTCGCTGTAAACTACTAGACACCGTCACAAATTCCATTTCAGAACGAACGCCGAAAAAGAAGAAATGAATAACTGAATAAACGAAAAAGACACAAAAAAGCAAAAAACCAAGACGATTGAAGACAGGAGACAGGAGACATGAGACAGGAGAATGGAGACTTGAGACTGAAAACAGAAGACTAGAGACTGGATACTGGAGAGATACTGGAGACTGGAGACAGCAGGCAGAAGCCAGAGGACATAAGACAGAAGATTGAAGATTGAAGAAGAGAAGAAGCTTCCATTCATCCGTCATTCCTGGTAGGGGAGACATGTTTAGACCTATATTAGTTATGACCACACTAGGGGCTATGTGGTCCTTATAACGCGGGCCACCTTTACTTTCCTGTTATTCTGGTACCCAATTGTTGATGCTGTGTGGAACAGTGAAACCCCTTTGTGATCGGAAAATAATCCCGCACCAACTGGGGTCCGAACCCCGATCGCTCGGCTGGGAATATATGCACTGTTCAGAGTGCAATCATTTTATTTTAAACAGAACAAGCAGACATAATATGCATTCTTGTTTTCAAATTTTTAAAATGTCGATAAACAAAAGCCCCCTCCCCTCCCGACGCACCGTTCACGAACCTCCCAGTCATCCATCCCCTCTCTTCTTTAATATCTCGCCTTTCTTAAAACGTGTTTGTTAACAGACCTGCATGCTAGGTCAGTTCTGGGAATTGGCAGCCTGAGTTCGCAGCCAGCGGCACGAGTCGATATCAGCAGTTGGCGAATAAAGGGACGAGGTCACCTTACCCCACGTCCTGGTGTGGCTGGCCCAAGGCACACATTCCCAATCTGGCCTAGACGGGGTTAACGATATGAGAGCGTGTGGTGGATGGAGCAGAAATCGAAACAGATGCAGACGGGCTTATCCTTGCAAATTGAATTCTGAATGCGCTGTTGCTCATTAAATACTGTGGGATTTTTACATCACTTCCACGCAGTTCTGGAGCTGGGAAACAAGACTGTCTCATGAAGTCTGGCTAACGAGGGGGGGGGGGGGGGGGGGGTGGGGGAGGGGGGGGGGGTGGGTGGGGGGGGGGGAATCGACGTGATCCCAGTAGTAGTGAGCCTCATGCAGATGAGGCCAAGCATAATACAGCAGCCTGGAGGACTACGGTTCATTTCCATCATGCACGCTCGGGATGTAAGGAAAGCTACTGCATCACACCGCTTAACGCTCGTTTCAGGGCGCACACATTAGTGAATATGGTGTTCGCGAGCATTAAACAACATCAACAATGACGACACCAACAACATCACTAACAACACCAACAACAACACCAACATCAACAACAAAACCAACACAACACCAGCCATAATGCCAACATCAACAACAATACCAACATTAACAACAACACTAACATCAACACCAATACCCACACCAACATCAACAACAATATCAACATCAAGAACAACACCAACATCAACACCAACATCAACAAGCAAACAACAGCAACATTAATAACAACACCAACAACAATGTCAACAACAACACCAATAGCTGCACCAACAACAATAACACCACCAACACTACCAGCACAAACATAAACAATAATCTATATCAACAAAAACAACATTCAACAACACTAACACCCACACCACCAACAAAAAACAAGAACTAACAACACCAACATAAACAATAACCACAACACCAACATCACCAAAAACAAGATTCAACTAGTGAGGCAAACATCTAACCAACAACAACAACAAACAACCACACCATAAACAAAAACAAGAACCAACAAGACCAATATCAACACTACCAATTTCTACAAAAGCAACAAACACAACTCTAAGACCAACAATATCAACATCAGCAACACCAACAAATACAACAAAACCAACAACACCAACAAATACAACACAAACAAAAACAAGAGTCAAGAACACAAACAACAACAACCACAAGATTAACAAGACCAAGAACCAACAACACCACCAACAACACCACCAACAACACCACCAACAACACCACCAACAACACCACCAACAACACCACCAACAACACCACCAACAACACCACCAGCAACACCACCAACAACACCACCAACAACACCACCAACAACACCACCAACAACACCACCAACAACACCAACAGAGACGACGACGACAACATCAACACCACCAACAACACCACCAACAACACCACCAACAACACCACCAACAACACCACCAACAGAGACGACGAGGACAACATCAACACCACCAACAACACCAACAGAGACGACGACGACAACACCAACACCACCAACAACACCACCAACAACACCACCAACAACACCAACAACACCACCAACAACAACACCAACACCACCACCAACAACACCACCAACAACACCAACAAAGACGACGACGACAACATCAACACCCCCAACAACACCACCAACAACACCACCAACAACACCAACAAAGACGACGACGACAACATCAACACCACCAACAACACCACCAACAACACCACCAACAACGCCAACAGCACTAGCACCTCCACTTACTACAACATCACTAAAAACAGCAACACCAAAAATATCAACATCAGTAACAAAAATAACAACAACAGCAACGTTCCATTTCAAACAACTATTCCTTTTCTTCAAGAATTTAAAAGTGGCTAGCTGAAGTGTTCTTTGTTGTCCCTGATAAAGTCCGTTAGGTCGTAACGTTGGTTTCGTCTCTGTGTCTCCTCATTGTTTGCAATATGACCATACTTGAACGTTTTTCTTTAAGCACTGGAAGCATTTGAGTGGCAGAGTTGATGTTACTTTTGCTCCACGCGACAACGCAACAGGAGCCAACTCTAGTCTTTACACGGTACATACTTCTTGACCTCTGGGTCAAGTCTAGTCTTGACACGCCCTATATTTCTTTTTGTCTTGGCTGGTCTCCAATAATCTTGACACGTCACATAGTTTTAGACTTGAGTCAAGTCTAGTCTTGACACACCACATACATCTTGTTATCTTGGGCAACCAAAGACTTCACACACCACATATTTCTTGTTCTCTTGGTCAACTATAGACTTGACACACCACATACTTCTTGTCCAAGTCAACTATAGTCTTGACACGACACATACATCTTGTTCTCTTGGTCAACTATAGACTTTACACGCCATATACTAATTGTTCTCTTGGTCAACTATAGACTTGACACGCAACATACATCTTGTTATCTTGGTCAACATAATCTTCACACACCACATACTCTTGTTCTCTTGGTCAAGTCTAGTCTTGAGACACCCCATATTTCTTGACCTCTTGTAGTCTCTGGTCTTGACCCACCGCATACTACCTGTCCAACTTTCACTCCAACGGAAGTACACGGCAACCACTCAAATAAAGGTAGACCCATAGCAGACACTGCTATTAGAATCGTCATTCAACAGAGGCACAGCGTTTTTATAAAGCAGGGTAGTCAGTTTGATTCCTGGCCCTTTTTTTCTTAAAAGTAAGCCGTGTACCTATTTACAGCTGGGTCAACTACATAATACCGGTTAAGTTTAACCCCGTTCCTCATCCGTGAAAACCTAGAGATCTACCAATACGTTAATGAGACCACTAACGTAGTTCGTCTTTGGGAAGCCTGCGCCAACGTGCATTTCATACTTTTACAGTTAGGGTTTATGAAGCAAATTGCTTTACACGATGAGGTTGTTAATTCATACACACCTCTCTTTAGTTAGATTTGCGACATTAATGATGGCAGTGTCGTATTATTTCTTCTTCTTCTACTGCTTCTTCGATCATTTGATGCAATGCTTCTAGCCGGGTAAAGTTAACGAAAAAGACTTTCAGGTTTTCGCCAGTGCCCCATAACTTGTCGAGCATGGTCGCTCCCCCAGGAGACTGCCTCTCTTTGGTCTGTATAAGCAGGGCAGTCCTTCAGGATTTGATTTGTAGTTTACTTGAGTGCTTCACAATCGCGTCAGTGTTTTGTCTCTAAGGCCCATTCTGCGAAGGTGGGCTTTGAGTCTACAATGTCCCGTTCTGGGTCTAAAAATCTTTTTCTGGCTTGTATTCTTTGTGCTGGTCTCTCCATTCTGTTCTCGTGGAATGTTTGATGAGCGTTTTGATTCTTTATACCTCTGTGGATGACGAGTTTGTGTGTCGCCACTTTCTGTATTCGCGAGCTCATATGCCTTCTCGTTTCCAAGGATCCCACAGTGGTCGGGAATCCGGGACAAAGGCAAAGGCCGCCGTCCATCGCAGACGATAATGGTATAATTAATTTTGCTGGCGCTATTTTTAGTAAGGATTAACTACGGTACCTTTTATCATCATTCTCTCGTCTCGAGCTGCCCGACCCCAGTGGCAAATCAAGAACAAGAAGACTAGGGGGGGGGGGGGGGGGTGGAGGGCGACTACGAGATGCAGGGGACTCCGCATCAAGCATCCGTGAAAAAGACGGAGTAGTCCGGAGTAGAACCCACACCACCTGATCACATCGCCACGGTCGGGAATCCACTGTAAGGTTAAATTCTCTTCATTATATGGTCCAGGAATCGACTCAAGGAATACATAACTAAAACACGCAAAAGTCATCTAGTGACTACTGGGTGGCAGTCTAGCGCTGTAATGAGACTACGATGATATTGCCAAAAAGAAGATGCAGACAGTAAATGCGCTGACAGCCGGCAAAGACTCATGGCTGACAGCTTGCATCGTATCAGCAAACCAGACCTGCCCAAGACCCTCTTTCGTCTCCTAGCGACGGCCATAGAAACAAAATGCGCCAGTGTAGCCTAGCTAGCAGAATAAGGATCGCTGTGGAAATACAACCCACCTAAAAAAGCTAGCTGAAACCGGATGTGTTGAGCCGAAAGGTGGAGATATGGCAGTGTCGCTGTAAACTACGACACAAGGTCATGTCCTTATCAGGACGAACGAAGAAGATACGAACAAGAAATGGCAACATTGACAACAAATAAATCCCTGTCCCGAGCTGTTCTTAGAGAAACCTCATCTACCTCCTACCCTTCCTCTACCTCCTTCCGAGGCACAGGCCAGGACAATGTTTAATCCACGAGCCGCGCAATTTATAAAGAGACCTCTGTTTTGCAATAGTTAAATATTTATCAACAGAGCCAGGAGGCAAATCTCAGTTCGTCGAGAGCACGTAGTCCCGTTTACATGTTATCCTAATCTTGGCAAAGTCGTCCTTTCGTAACAAAAGCGATCCCTGTCAGAAAAGTGGTCAACAGAACGCGAAGCCATTATCATCTTGTTCACAGCATTGACCTTGGGAACTGCACGTTACTTCCATGACGAGCATCAGGTACCACCCGCGCAGTACAAGACCAAACATGCAGACAACACAAAAATTACGCAAAAAGAGTCAGTCCCAACTCCATCATAGACTGTTCATTTCTTCTTCTTTATAACAAGCTGACGTCCTGATGGTGACGGCGTGGCTAAGTGGTTAAGTGGCACGGCTCACAACCCAAAGATGCTGGGTTCGATCCCCATCACAGCACCGTTCGTTACCCCGGGGAAGCAAACCCTTCTAAAATGCAGGAGGAAGCAAACCCTTACATAAAATGCATGCTGAAGTCGGATGCACTAGGCCGAAAGGCTGAAAATAAAAACCACAGTACACCGCACTTGGGGATTTGAGATATAAGGCGAACATCAACAAAAAGAAAAAATAGCTGACCAATGCCACAGACTATAAAGCTGTAAATGGGTACCTTACTTTGCGGTAGGAATGGTAAGTGGCAAAAAAATGTGACACTGACTAGACTCATAACTTAATATAATATTGTTCGATTAGGCGTAAAAACCCCGTTGCGTCGATCGACCACTATCATGTCCAACTGCTGAGGCTGTGTTCATGCGTAGAATGTCGACCGAAATCCGTACAGACTCCCCAGAAGGAGCCGAGTACTCCATTGCCTTGGGATGAGGGCCGCGAGGAGTGTGTTAGACTAATGTTTGTGTCATGCCTTCCGTGTCTGTCCCTGTCAAACTCCCTTTTTCTCCGTGTCCCGCCACCAAGGCCTCTAATTATGTCCACCTTTTGGTCAGCTTGACCCTTGCTGTTCTGAGAATACGAGGTTGGGAGAGGTGTAACAGTTCCCGCCGGAGCAAGGGGAGTTTAGGATGCCTGAACATGTTAAAGCTTAAAGCTACCTGAATGCATGTCAAGGTCACTCACCGTCTCAGCAAAGGAGAACAGAGTTGGGTTAAGGAATGTGGACAGGTAGAAACTGACCACTGGCCTTCCGATTTTGGTAGGGGGAGATTGAATGACAGACGAAATTGGTAGCGGGGCTTGCTGCGAGAGAATGAGTGACAGGTGTGCAAAGTGTTTCGTTCCAATTGGGATTGAAGATGACCATCACCTGAGATCGATTGGTCAAGCTCTGACCTTGCTTGAGGATATATAACTCGAGACAAAGTTTAGCTCGGGAGGCTGGATAGAGGGATGGAGACAGGCTGGAGAGAGTGAGGCTGTATGGAGGAGAGAGAGAGAGAGAGAGACTGAATGTAGATAGTATGTTTAACTCACCGACTTAGATAGAGGAGCGATTGATAGACGGTTGGACGAATGTTTAAGTGATAGAACAGGATCGCTCAAATAGGTGTGTGAGTTTTGCATTAATAGATAATCTGAACGTGTGTTTGTAAGCAAGGACACATTGTGAACGAGTTATGTCGAGATCGCCCGCCTGAGGGGATTTCAGTGAGGAAGAGTATTTGATAAGGTGTGTTGAAGACGCAGTTAAGGCGATGTGTGTGTGATGTAATTGCAAGGCAATATAACTGGGTTTTTAGATAGTTGGGATTTCCATCAATAGCTAATGCTTACAATTCCCGTTATAGTAGAATGTTTAGTTAAGATATGTATTATATTGTGTTTGTAATTTCTCTACTCATTCTATGATATGAGTATGATATAATAAATATGCCACCTGCTGTGTGATATGTCATTTACTGAGTATGGTCATGATGATGTGGATGAGTGTGAGAATGTTCTAAGTTAGATCACGGCCAGGGCAAGCAGAGGGTCTGCTACTGAGGTATCGTGTGAACTTCGGTGGAGGGAGGGGAGCAGGAGGTCACACGATACCTCTTCCAATCTCGCCATTGCGATCTGTTAGTCAGTCCAGAGCCTGGTGTTGAATTCTTCTGATCATGTCACACCGCTGTCTTATGCTCCCGGCAAATCTTTTGAGTTCAGCATAAGGCTGCATCCCGCTGTTCTTGTATGCCTGTTCGATGTATTTGTTTCTTGGACACCATCTTCTTCTTTCCCTCTGAAGTTTGCCTACCAGTATTTTCAAGAGTAGACCTACATGTCTCATATTGTGTCCAAGTCAAGACAATCTACCGTTTTGTATATTTGTCATTAGTTATCTATGTGCGCCTATATCGTTAAGCCCTTATTTATTTGGTCTTTTTTTCTGTCGAACATGAGACATTTGTCGCGAATATTACGCGCTGTAACAGCCCTGACGCTTACAACAGTGCAGATGCATAGCTTAACTGAATGTCTTTATAATGGTTTGGAAGACTCTGCGGAGTCTGTATACATCCAGTTTCTTATAGAGGATGATTAACCGATGTGCGAGTCTATCTCAATAGACTCAAACATTAGAGCAATGTAGACCCACAGCCTAACTATAGGGGAGGTGACTGCAGTCGAGACGATGGCCAAGGGAGAGGAAGGGGTCCACACTGGGGATACACTAACAGAGTACCACACGGTCATCATAACCATGGGCAGTGAATGTAGGAAGGGGTCCACACTGGGGATACACTAACAGAGTACCACACGGTCATCATAACCATGGGCAGTGAATGTAGGAAGGGGTCCACACTGGGGATACACTAACAGAGTACCACACGGTCATCATAACCATGGGCAGTGAATGTAGGAAGGGGTCCACACTGGGGATACAGTAACAGAGTACCACACGGTCATCATAACCATGTGCAGTGAATGTAGGAAGGGGTCCACACTGGGGATACACTAACAGAGTACCACACGGTCATCATAACCATGGGCAGTGAATGTAGGAAGGGGTCCACACTGGGGATACACTAACAGAGTACCACACGGTCATCATTTACATGGGCAGTGAATGTAGGAAGGGGTCCACAGAAGCTCTGAGGTGGCTGTCTGAGACATCTTCAACAGGAGCAGTTATCGTGTCAGACTCCCAAACACTACTTCGGAAGGTGCAGAATGGATGGCTACGACATGAGTGGATAGCAGCGCTGGAGACCTCAAAACTCCAGGGGCTGGTGTGGATCTACTGTCCTGGTCATGCCAGTGTTCCGGGCAAAGAGCGAGCTGATTTTTTGGCGTCACACGCATCCATAACAGGCACAGTGGACATGGATAAAGGTGACATAGTGAAGGTTATCAAGGACCACCTGCTGGAAAACGACACTGCTTTAGATGAGTCTGCAAGGCACAGGCTGCGGCACTCGGGAATCAAATTAGGATTCAGTGGATCAGGGAACCTGAGAGGAAGAAACAGGAAGGTGTACAACCAACAGGTTACAGGCTCTATCAGCATCCACACTTTGCGCCATCTGCTGAGAGAGAGCGCCTATGGGTATGCCCGGAGTGCAGTGAAGTCGACTCCTAGAACAGAACAGAACAGACCCACAGTCTGACAGGCGTCATCTGTGTTGCTCTTAACCATCTAACTATGGCCGGTTTTATGCCACGTTACAAGTCAGTCGCCTTTCACGACTTTGAGGCAGTGGTGCTATTCTTGTACTTATCATACACAAAAAGCCCGGTGGACCACTGCGGACCAAATGTAACCCGTAGCAGTCACTGCCGTCGGGGATGAAGTGTTACAGACTTAATTGTGCTAGTAACAAGTCCGTATGTTTGTTAGGTTGGGGTGACTAGCTGCCTTCGCTTCTCTGACAGCATATCAGGTGCGCATTTATACTAGTTACACGGATGAGTTTTGAGATCAAGGATTGGATCTTCTGGACCTATTTTTAAAACTCGCAGATTGTCTTTTTCGCTTACGATAAATCTGAGAGGTTATATAGAATCGATCATGTTATTTAGGCGTATATCGAGGACAAATGTTGATAATAACTTTAACCAGTTATCGCACCAGAGCAGAAAACAAACAACAATCAAATTAAAATTAAAAAAACAACGAAACCTGTGTTACAGCCACAAGGTCTTCGTCAGTGACGAAGAATCCATACAGATATTAAATAACTAAGTAATTACAACTACAACCAAAAACATCGGCAGGAGACAAAATACGATTTGAACCTAGAACCATAAGTAAGATTAAAGAAAAAGAAGAAGAAGATTGAAGAAGAAAGAGAAGATTGAAGAAGAAAGAGAAGACTGAAGAATTTAAAAAAAGGAAAAAGAAAAAAAGAAGAATAAAACTGAATAAAAAGAAAATATAGAAAAAGACGAAGAAAAAAAAGAAAAAGAAGAAGAAAACAATGAAGGAAAAGGAAGAGGAAGAAGAAGAAGATGATGAAGAAGAAGAAGAAGAAGAAGAAGAAGAAGAAGAGGAAGAAGAATTCGAAAAATAAAAGCAAGAAGAAGAAGAAGAAGAAATGTACAACAGTTTGTAACAACGGGAAAAGGGATGGGGAAAAAGGGAAAGGTCAACAAAAAGTCGGAGTACTGGACCGTCGCTGTTGTTTGCGAATGCCCACAGTAAGTAGTTACTCTTTTGTGCGCCCTGAAAATGACGTTAAGTGGCTGGTTGCAGTAGCTTTCCGCACATCCCTAGAGTGTTGATGAATGTGGGCCGGGGTCCTCTGGGCGGTTGTGGTATTCTTGGTTTCAACTGCGTGTCGCACACTACTACGGGGATCACGTCGAACCTCACCTTGTTAGCCAGACTGCTGTTCTCGACGACAGCAGCTTACAGGACGACCAACGAGGAGGTCAGGTGAGGGTCTTGGCCAGTATATTTCTCCTGATCCTGGCTTACATTGCCTGACCAGTGTGTTTTGCCTGACCAGTGTGTTTTGCCTGACCAGACGTTAACCTCATCGTCCATACTGGACCGTCGAACACCCACTGTACTAAGTACGGCCAATGAGAGAATCGATAAACATTGTTCAGGATTGGATGTCGGGGAAGATGATCAACGACAGCCTAGCCCTTATTCAGTAGCGAGGCACATGATGCTGATAACACTGTGCTAAGTAAACAAATACAAACATTTCTAAGTGAGAAATTCATGCAAATGCAACAAGGACATACAGTAACAATTTACTTAAGTCGAAATATACCAGGGACTACAGTAAACCCTTTCTCTCTCCCTTTCTCTGTCTCTCTCTGTCTCCTCTCTCCCCTCTCCAAATGGTACGCCGATTGAAATGAAAAAAGCTCTTTCAATCCTCCAAATGTCTCAAAAGGCTACTAAAGAAAGATGTGCATGGCGCTAGCAACCTCCCCCATGTCAAACCATTGTTATGAAAGCATAACTGCTCAAACCTGTGTACTAACTTCCTGTAAAGGGGACATCTGTTATGCCATCCCTATAATCCGCTTGGATCAATAAAACGAGTCAATAAAAGAGAACGCACACGCACCCAATCCTTTTAATGGCTGACATACAAGGAAGGTTGAAAAGTTTTCGTGACATCAGCATGACGTGTTAGTGTAACACGCTCACAGCGCCTGTGTTGTTTCCGTTTGGTGGCTTCCTACACAGTCCAAACGCCAGGCACCGTCTACTAATGCTTACTATTCACTCATAAACGTCAGTTAACGTCTACTAATGCTTACTATTCACTCATAAACGTCAGTTAACGTCTGCTAATGTTTACTATTCACTTATGGACGTCAATTAACATCTGCTAATGTTTACTATTCACTTATGGACGTCAGTTAACTTCTGATAATGTTTACTATTCACTCACAAACGTCAGTTAACATCTGTTAATATTTACTATTCACTCATTAACGTCAGTAAACGCCAGTTACTGTTTTCTATTTGGTTATAAAACATAAGTTAATTATTGTTATTGTTTTCTATTTAGTTATAAAACGTCAATTAAATTTTGTTAATGTTTTCTATTTAGTTATAAAACGTCAGTTAATTTCTGCTATTGTTTACTACTTAGTTATAAAACGTCAGTTTACTTTCGTTGCATTTCTCCATTTAGTTACAGAACGTCAGTTAACATTTTGCTAATGTTTTCTATTTAGTTATAATGTCAGTTATCTTTAGTCACTGTTGTCTAGTTATAAGCATCAGTTAACTTTTGTTACTGCTTTCTATTTAGTTATGAACTTCAGTTGCATTTTGTTACCGTTTTCTGTTCAGGTATAAACGTCAGTTGCATTTTGTTACCGTTTTATTTCAATGTATAAACGTCAGTTAACTTTTATTACTGTTTTCTATTTCGTTATAAAACGTCAGTTAAATTTTATTGCTGTACTTTATTTGCTTATAAAACGTCAGTTAACTTTCGCTACTGCTTTCTATTTAGTTTTGAAACGTCTATTAACTGTTCTCGAGTAGAATTCTTTATTTTATCCTTTTAATATATTTTTCTTAGGACGTGTTACTTCATTTCGCGTATGCCAGACATGTGCTAGCAGATCCTATTTTTAAACATTCTATGAATTGGTGGGGAGGGGACGGGGTGGGTGGGGGTGGAGGGGTGCGGAGATTAATGAAAGGAAGCAGTTAACACGCATATCTATGAGAAGAACTTCCTGTGTTTGAATCTATGCCACCATTTCCTGCGTTCGCAAATAATGAAGGAGGAGAAATATATCAACCCCTAAAAAAATTTTTTTTTAAATGTGGAGCGCGATAGAAGAAAACTGACGTAGCCTAAGACGTTTTATTTTTGCACCGTGCATGCATATGTGGGGGGTCAACGCGACCCAGCGAAGGACTGCTGGGAAAACAGGCGGGCAGACCTGATACCGGGAAATGAGGTAAGTGCGCATGTTTGTTTTTGTGTGCGTGCGTTCGTACGTGCGCATGCACTGGTTAGTTCTCTAGAGCAGGGTGGGGGGCGGGGGGAAGGGGTCCTCAAACTCTAGGATCGCCTCTCCCCTCCCTTCGCCCAGGGGCTGCTGTCTGCTCTGGCAAATTGATTTATGATACATATGCAGTGAGTTTGTAGCAGGAAACAGAACGACGGTACTTGCCCATTAAATTCAACCCAAACAAATAAAAAATATATTTTTAGCACCGTATATCTAAGTTTAGCAACGGATTGGGTGGGGGTATGGGGTGAGGGGGGAGGGTATTGACGTCACAGAATAGTCCACTTTCTAACTTTTGGGGGTGTCAAACATTCTCTGCTTCCACGAATCTCTGCTTTCGCTTCTGCTTCCGCAATTTTATTTGAAATCAGCAACGCATTTCTTGAATCTGCCAGGAGAGTAGCATCCAGTTTCTACAACAGCATGGCATAATCCATGTTGTGTCAGGCGACGCAATAACAGCCATGTTTTGTCAGGCGACGCAATAGCAGCCATGTTATGTCAGGCGACGCAATAACAGCCATGTTATGGTGTTGTCATTGAATGAACAACATGATACATGGAGATGTCCACAGGCACGACGTCGCCAGGACATCCCTGCAAGGCAAGGCCCTTGGCTACAAGCCTCAGGAATGGCCTACAGGCAGATCGTTCTGTTTGTATACTCTTGGTCTCAAGAGCTGATAAGCATCCATTTTTTTTCAACAGAATATAACAATCCTTTCTACACATTTGTCTGTATCTAAGGTTTCACTTATTTATTTAACATAAAATTATATCGACCTGTCCTCCCTATAACCCGAAATGGAATGCCCCGGCACAGTGATAAGTTTTCAAATACGTTTGATGGAAAAGCAGGGAAATTTGTTTGGGGTGAATTAAGGGACACGTACCAGTGAGACTTAGTTTTAGTCGACCCGTACTTCCACAGGGACGGATGCCCATGTGCAGGTCCCAGATCTGGGGTGAGCTGGATGTATCCAGGAGGACGATTTCCTACTTAGCGGGCTAGGCTCGAGCAGCTTATTACTCCGCGGCGTTATACAAGAACCGTGGATGGTGGTTAACCAGATGTGCGAGTCCATCTTAATAGACCCAAACACTAGAGCAAAGTAGACCCTCAGTCTGTTAAGCGCTATCTATGCTGCTGCTCTTAATAAGAGAATTCCGTGACGAAGTGGTTAAGCTGTCTACCTCGTGATCTGGTGGTGTAGGTTCGACTCCAAACTCCGCCGTCTTTTTCACGGGCGCTTGATGCGGAGTCCCCTGCATCTCGTAGTCGCCCCCTAGTCATCTTGTCCTTGACTTCCCACTGGGGTCGGGCAGCTCGAGACGAGGGAGTGAGGATAAAAAGTAACGCAGTTAACCCATACTAAAATTATTGCTAGGAAAATAAATTAGGCCATCATCGTCTACGATGGACGGCGGCCTTTGCCTTATTAAGAGCACTTAATAAACCACCTTAACCATGGCCGGTGCTATGCCATGTCACACAGTTAGTCGCCTCTTACGACACCCTATCTGTGGGGTAGTCGTGCTATTCGTGTCCCTGTCATACACAAAGACCCCGGCGAACCACTCAGACTAAGACTCGGATAATGAATTACCGTCGTTCAGCCGTGGTTAAACTTCATGTGGGTCCCAACTTCTTATCCAACAGCCCCTGTTATGATCCACGGAAGACCTGTAGACTTGAGTCGCTTATTCGTCGTATCCTGAATGTTGTTGCGGAATACAATTGATTCGGTCCAGTTCGTGGTCGTCCTCTTGTCTCTGGGGTACTAAAATGCTTAGCTGTCCTCCATCGTCGATCGGACGCTCATCGTAATAAGTGGCCCGCCCAACGGCGTTTGATCTTGTCTGCATAATTAACGTCATCTACCACAAGGGAAATTGACGTATGGCACAGGGGTACCTTTTGTGTAAAACCTCTCCGGACGTGGAGGAGCAATCGTAACAAGAAAGAACACATGTCTATGCCAAACTGAGCAGGGCAGGTTTCGTACCCTGCGCGTTGAGATTGTGAAACCGAGTTTTACCCATAAATCAAGATGTTCAGTTGCAAAAGACTTTCTAACTCTGGTCGTGTGCCAGGTACTCATTTGCAGCTGGGTTGACTAGAGCGTGACTCTCATAGTCTCCTGTCTGTCTCTCATAGTCTCTTGTTTGTCCCTCATAATCTATTGTCGGTCTATGTCGTAATCTCCTGTTTGTCTCTCATAGCCTATTGTCTGTCTCTGATAGTGTCTTGTCTGTCTCTCATAGATTCTGTGTGTCTAATATAGTCTATTGTCTGTCTATCATAGTCTATTATCTATCTCTCACAGTCTATTGTATGTCTCTAATAGTCTATTGTCTGTCTCTCATAGTCTATCTCTCATAGTCTATTGTGTGTCACTCATAGTCTATTGTCTGTCTCTCATAGTCTCTTGTCTGTCCTTCATAGTCTATTGTCGGTCTCTATCGTATTTTCCTGTTAGTCTCTCATAGTCTATTGTCTGTCTCTCATAGTGTCTTGTCTGTCTCTCATAGTCTCTTGTATGTCTCTCATAGTCTATTGTCTGTCTCTCACAGTCTATTGTCTGTCTCTCAAATTCTCTTGTCTGTCGCTCATATTCTCTTTTGTCTGTCTCTCATAGTTTATTTTCTGTCTCTCATAGTCTCCTATTTGTCTCTCACAGTATATTGTCTGTCTCTCATAGTCTCCTGTTTGTCTCTCACAGTATATTGTCTGTCTCTCATAGACTCATGTCTGCCTCTCGTAGTCGCTTGTATGTCTCTCATAGTCTATTGTCTGTCTCTCACAGTCTATTGTCTGTCTCTCAAATTCTCTTGTCTGTCGCTCATAGTCTCTTTTGTCTGTCTCTCATAGTTTATTTTCTGTCTCTCATAGTCTCCTTTTTGTCTCTCACAGTATATTGCCTGTCTCTCATAGACTCATGTCTGCCTCTCGTAGTCTCGTGTATGTCTCTCATAGTCTATTGTCTGTCGCTCACAATCTATTGTCTATCTTTCATAGTCTCTTGTCTGTCTCTCAGTCTCTTGTCTGTCTCTCAAAGTCTCTTGTCTGTCTCTCATAGTCTATTGTTGGTATCTCATAGTCTATTGTCGGTCTCTCATAGTCTATTGTCTGTCTATCATAAAGCATTAATATATCCCAGATGTCTCTCGAAGAGGCTGAGCCATGCATAAGCTGGAGCGGCCAGCGACCAAAAGCTGACTGCTAGCATCAGGGCCAGGGAATCAGGGCTGCCAAGAGCCTTCTACACCTCCATGTGGTGATCCTGGCTAAGGAAAAGGGATTGAAGATGGAAGACTAACCCGGTCTTCAACAACGCCTGCCGAAGTCGGATGTGTCGGACCGAAAGGTGCAAATACCGCAGTAAAGCTGTAAACTACGACACAACGCATTATGTTTTCCAAACAACATCCTGCAACTTGCAAAGCTCTTTTCAGGGCTTGGTAGTAGGAGATTGAGAACGTTCAGGGCTTGGTAGTGGGAGATTAAGAACGTTCAGGGCTTGGTAGTTGGAGATTGAGAACGTTCAGGGCTTGGTAGTGGGAGATTGAGAACGTTCAGGGCTTGGTAGTGGGAGATTGAGAACTTTCAGGCTTGATAGTGGGAGATTGAGAACGTTCAGAGCTTGGTAGTTGGAGATTGAGAACGTTCAGGGCTTGGTAGCGGGAGATTGAGAACGTTCAGGGCTTGGTAGCGGGAGATTGAGAACGTTCAGGGCTTGGTAGTGGGAGATTTAGAACGTTCAGGGCTTGGTAGTAGGAGATTGAGAACGTTGAGGCTTGATAGTAGGAGATTGAGAACGTTGAGGCTTGGTAGTAGGAGATTGAGAACGTTGAGGCTTGATAGTAGGAGATTGAGAACGTTGAGGCTTGATAGTAGGAGATTGAGAACGAAGAAGTAGAAGAATGTTGCAGATCCCATGGACTGCAAGGAAGACTCATGATACAGTACTCGAAGAGGCACAAACACAAAGACAGCTCATGATACAGTACTCGAAGAGGCACAAACACAAAGACAGCTCATGATACAGTACTCGAAGAGGCACAAACACAAAGACAGCTCATGATACAGTACTCGAAGAGGCACAAACACAAAGACAGCTCATGATACAGTACTCGAAGAGGCACAAACACAAAGACAGCTCATGATACAGTACTCGAAGAGGCACAAACACAAAGACAGCTCATGATACAGTACTCGAAGAGGCACAAACACAAAGACAGCTCATGATACAGTACTCGAAGAGGCACAAACACAAAGACAGCTCATGATACAGTACTCGAAGAGGCACAAACACAAAGACAGCTCATGATACAGTACTCGAAGAGGCACAAACACAAAGACAGCTCATGATACAGTACTCGAAGAGGCACAAACACAAAGACAGCTCATGATACAGTACTCGAAGAGGCACAAACACAAAGACAGCTCATGATACAGTACTCGAAGAGGCACACACACAAAGACAGCTCATGATACAGTACTCGAAGAGGCACAAACACAAAGACAGCTCATGATACAGTACTCGAAGAGGCACAAACACAAAGACAGCTCATGATATAGTACTCGAAGATGCACAAACACAAAGACAGCTCATGATACAGTACTCGAAGAGGCACAAACACAAAGACAGCCCATGATACAGTACTCAAAGAGGCACACACACAAAGACAGCTCATGATACAGTACTCAAAGAGGCACAAACACAAAGACAACTTGTTGCAAAGGTCCGAATAAGGCAATCATTATTCCTCGGGCATGTTATGAAAAGAGGCGGCTTGGAGCACGTTTGGACAACGGGAAAGATAGCAGGAAAGAATGACATAAGAAATCCGAAAGAGAGGATGGCACCACCGACAGTCAACCACAAAGTTGGTAAACGACAGGCATAATAGAAGCGTATGACAGTCCATGATTGCCAACGCCAACCGGCAAAACACATAATGGTGATGATTTCCCTAAAGCGGGGCGCCACAGGTAACGCCTTTGCCTCTTAAGAAACAAACGAAGAAAACGCGTGATGCAGGGGAGGGGTTCAATTCCCGCAAGCATCTCAAGGCAGGCGACATTCTGTCTAGGTATCACCGAGACGGACGATGAACTTGGAGGTACCATAGACATGCTGTGCATATAAAAGCAGCCTTGGTAGTTGAAGATTGAAAAGAGCAGGGCTGTTAATGGCTTGGGTGAAGGTCGAGGGGATACGAACCATCTCCTTCGTGCAGTGACATAACAGGCTGATCACCGTTCCGTCTGAACGCTCGATTGCAAATATATACATCATCATCATCCAAGCTAGAAGAGGAATGACTAATTTCAGTTATTTTCCCCCCTATTATCTATTTTTTTTTTAAAATCAGGTATATTTTTCTCTATTTAAGAACTTCCAGTATTATCTATTTTCCCAAAAAAGAACTCAGTATCTATTTCTCTATTTAAGAATTTGCAGTATCATCTATATTCCTTACACAAATAACTCAGTTTCTATTTCTCTATTTAAGAACTAGCAGTATTATCTATTTTCCTTAATAAAATAACTCAGTATCTATTTCTATATTTAAGAACTTGTAGTATTATCCATTTTCCTAAAAATAGGAGCTAAGAATATCTACTTCTCTAGAAATTAACTCGCAAACTATCGCAAGCTTCTCTCAAATAACCCCACTAATTTCCCTCCAAAAGAACTAGCATTTTCTTTTCCTGTGAGAAAACTCGCGATATCCATTTCCCTATTAACGAACTAGCAGTAACTATTTTTCTAAAAAAGGAACTGGCAGCCTGTCGTAATCTTCGTTCAAATAACCCGCGACATGAATGTCAGATCCACGACTGCATTTGGATTTCAGCAGGGCTGGTTTCTGATAAATCTGGTTTCTGTTGTTGGCATTGTTCTGAAGGACTCAAATTGAACACACGCGCACTCGCACACGCAGACGAACGCGAGGGGGCGGCCGGGCGAGCGCACGTACGCACGCGCAAACACCCATACATACATTCACTGGTAATCATAGTTTCACTTTTTAATCTATAGAGCAAGGGTTGTCTGCAAGGACTGGGTTATCTACAGAGACTGGGTTACCTACAGTGTGGGTTATCTACAGGGAGTGGGTTATCTACAGGTAATGGGTTATCTACAGGGAATGGGTTTTCTACAGGGAGTGGGTTATCTACAGGGAATGGGTTACCTACAGTGTGGGTTATCTACAGGGTGGGTTATGTACAGAGACTGTGTTATCTACAGAGACTGGGTTATCTACAGGCTGGGCTATCTACAGAGACTGTGTTATCTATAGAGACTGTGTTATCTACAGAGACTAAGTTATCTACAGGCTGGGTTATCTACAGAGACTGTGTTATCTACAGAGACTGTGTTATCTACAGAGACTGGGTAATCTACAGAGACTGGGTTATCTGCAGAGACTGGGTTATTTACAGGGTGTGTTATCTACAGAGAATGTGTTATCTACAGAGTGGGTTGTCTACAGAGACTGTGTTATCTACAGGGTGATTATCTACAGAGACTGGGTTATCTACAGAGAATGTGTTATCTACAGAGACTGGGTTATCTGCAGGGTGGGTTATCTACAGAGACTGTGTTATCTACAGAGACTGGGTTATCTGCAGGGTGGGTTATCTACAGAGACTTGGTTATCTACAGAGACTGGGTTATCTACAGAGACTGGGTTATCTACATAGACTGTGGTTATCTACAGGGAATGGGTTAACCAAAGAGACCTGGTTATCTACATAGATCTGGTTAACTACAAGGATCTAGTTATCTACAGAGACCTGGTTAACTATAACGATCTTGCTATCTACAGAGATCTGGTTGACTAAAGAGACCTGGTTAACTAAAGAGACCTGGTTAACTAAAGAGACCTAGTTGACTAAAGAGACCTGGTTAACTAAAGAGACCTGGTTAACTAAAGAGACCTGGTTAACTATAACGATCTTGCTATCTACAGAGATCTGGTTGACTAAAGAGACTTGGTTAACTAAAGAGACCTGGTTAACTAAAGAGACCCGATTAACTAAAGAGACCTGGTTAACTACAAAGGACTGGTTAACTACAAAGGCCTGGTTAACTAAAGCGACCTGGTTAACTAAAGAGACCTGGTTAACTACAAAGGCCTGGTTAACTAAAGAGACCTGGTTAACTACAAAGGCCTGGTTAACTAAAGAGACCTGGTTAACTAAAGAGACCTGGTTAACTAAAGAGACCTGGTTAACTAAAGAGACCTGGTTAACTAAAGAGACCTGGTTAACTAAAGAGACCTGGTTAACTAAAGAGACCTGATGAACTACAAAGACCTGGTTAACTAAAGAGCCTGTTCTTTGAAAGCACTACGTTTAACCGATGTTGTTTGTGCTCAGAAACTTCCAGTTAAAATAATGAAAAGAGCTTTATAAAGTGGGACACAGTAGATCTCTGATCTTGACACAACTTCTGGCAATCAAGAAGCTGACAGACTGTCAAGAAAAGGTGGAAAGCTATCTCAGACAGATATAAGTATAGCTAATGAGGCCAAGAGGTTTGAAAGGTGCAGATGCAGGAAAAGGTTGGAAGCAGAGCATCCAGGCGATCTAGTAGATACCGCATACTACCAGAGGTGACCAAGTGGTAAATATGCGACTCCAAACAGGATACAACAGATTGAGATAACTTCTCTTCAACAAACTATCGAGAAAGTGAGACGGTAGTCCTGTCATGCAGAATAGATTGACTAGGACTTCTCGGCAGGGTCAGGCACAATATACTGACCAAGACCACTATGTCTTTTAAATTTAGCGTTCCCTGGAAACAGGCAGTTTTCGAGGCAGTCGGGCTGAAAAGTTGTGGATCGACGTGATCCTCGTAGTAGTGAGTGTCACACAGATGAAGCCAAGCACAGCACATCCGCCTGGAGGACCGCGGTCCACCATCATCAGCACGCTCTGGATGTGAGGAAACCAACTGCAACCCGATACTTAATATCCATTTCAGGGTGCACAAAAGAGTGAACCTACTCATTGTGAGGATTTGAAACAACAACAACAAACTATCGAGAGCTGCTAAGACGAGGGAAATAACGCAGTCACCAATTGTTTTAGATCCATAGCTAGGGTCAGGGAATCAAATAAGCAAGAGTTGATAGGAATTTTTAACAGTGGTGGGTAATGACAAAGCTCTGGAAAAGTTCCGGCACACTCACGGGAAAATCAATGGAAAGAATACACGCCATCTTAACCTCATTATTCAAGTTTACACAGGCACTTCCCTGAATGGAGAGGAAAGGAAGGCATCTCAATCCAGATGTTGAGCAGACAGGCAGATGATATAGCTGCGGGTGGGAAACTCTGGATTATATCCTGGACAAGGTGATGTGACTGAGGCAGAAAGGAAACAGCAGGACTATTGGTCGATGGAATATATCATTGTAACATCACAGACGAAGGAAAAGAAAAGGAACTAGCTGAAGAAGAAGTAGAAGAAGAAGAATAAGAAGAAGAAAAAAGAAAAAAGATGAAGAATAATATTAAGGAGAATAAGAAGGCTAAAGAATAAGAAGGATAGAAGAAGAAAAAAGAAATAAGAGAAAGAAAAAGAAAAAAAAAGAACAAGCAGACGAAGAGTAACAAGAACTAGAGAGAGAAGAATAAAAAGAATTAAAGGAAATACGAACAGGAAGAAGAGGTAGAAAAAATCAATTAAAAGGAAATAAAATTAATTAGAAAAGGAAGAACATGACGCAAGCGAGAACGAAGACAAAGAAGAGGAAGACGAAGAAGCAGAAACAGAAGAAGATTAAATGTATTAAAAAAAACAAAAAGCAGAGGAGAAAAAAATGAATAAGAAGAAAAAAAGAAGAAGATAACGATTAAGAAGAGAGTGAGAAAAAAATAAGAAAAATAATAAATAGAAGAAGATTAATTGAAAAACGAAGAAGAAGAAGAAGAAAAAAAAGGAGAAGAAAAATAATAAGAAGAAAGGAACAAAATGAAGAATAATATTAAGAAGAAAAAGGAGAATTGGAAAATGAAGAAAATACTGAACAGGCAGACGATCAGTAAGAAGAAGAGACATAAGAAGAAGAAGAAAAAGAAGAAAAAAAGAAAATAAGAAGAACAGGAGCAAGAGGGAGAAGTGGAAGAATAAGAAGCTGAAAAAAGAAGAAGATGCAGAAGTAGTGGACAAAAAAGAAGAAGAAGAAGATAAAGAGAAAGAAGAGAAAGATAGAAAAGAAGAAAAAGAATAAGAAGAGGAAGACAAAGAAGAAAAAAAGACACATGAGGAAGACGAAGAAACAGAAGGAGAATAAGAAGAGAAAAAATGTAGAAAAAAACAAAAAAGAAGAAAAGGAAAAATAAGAAAAAGAAGGAAAGCAGAAAAAGAAAAAGACAAAATAATAAAACGAAGAAGACAAGCGATGGTAAGACAACACAAACAAAATATGAGCTGCTTTGACTGTAATGTCGTTTACAAGTTTCTCTAATAATTGTTTCATTTCTTCCCATGAACTGCTCCTCATTTTGACAAATATGAGATTCACCTTTCCGCTCCAATCGAAGTATAGGGCCACTACTACACACGCACTTGCGATGACAGTATCTTAGAAACACTTTTACTGCCAGCTCCTTTCTTTCTTCTTCTTTGCGTTCAGGATCTTTTGATCAAGCTATATCTGCAGACCAGTCGCCATGATGAAGTCTGTAGTCTTCACCAGGTCAGAGCGGCTGCCCCACAGCTTTTGATCATGCTATATCTGCAGGCCAGTCGCCATGATAAAGTCTGTAGTCTTCACCAGGTCAGAGCGGCTGCCCCACAGCTTTTGATCATGCTATATCTGCAGGCCAGTCGCCATGATAAAGTCTGTAGTCTTCACCAGGTCAGAGCGGCTGCCCCACAGCTTTTGAGTCAGCTCCGCACCCTCTGGCCAGGTCTGGCATCTCATTTCCCTATAGATTGGGCATTCCTGTAGAATATGCTCAGGGCTCTGGCATCCTGTTCCACATGGGCACTCATTGGTGTGTGAGATCTTCAGTCGGTATAGATGTTCTAGTAGTCTGCAGTGTCCAGTTCTCAGGCGAAATAAGGTAGTTTGTTGATTTCTTTTGAGATAGTGAATTGGGTCTGGTGTACTGCTTATGTTTTTGTCTTCTCTCCATTGGTGTATATACTGATTTCTGATGATGTTCTTGATTTCTCTGTATGGTACTCCATGATGGACAGGTGTACACATATGGTTCAGCAGAGGGGACAGGCCGAAACGGGGGAGGAGGCATATTCATAAGACACAAAAGAGGAAATGTAACAGAAGAGGCCCTCCCAACAGGAAAAGTGTCCACAAACCTTAGAGCAGAATCTATGGCCCTCCTACGAGCACTGAGAATACTTCAAACAGAAAGGCAACCTCCAACAAAAATAGCTGTATTCACGGACTGCAAAGAACTATTAGAGACAATACAAAAAACAAACAACGAACCACTGTTATCGGAGATCAGAGCAGAACTGGGAAAACTCCAGAGATCCTCAACAATAGCGCTCCAGTGGCTACCCTCCCATTGCGGAATCACGGGAAACGAGAGAGCTGATGCTCTGGCAAAAGATGGCAGTAAAAAGGCCAGCTCCATGAAAAATCCTCTTTGGTCGTCTTTTACGACACATGCTTTCTTCTTTGGTGCTCGTTCTGAAAAGCAGCTTTCTAACGTTGTAGTTTAAAGCGAAGCAGCGATATCTGCGCCTTTTGGCTCGACACATCCGATGTCACTACGCTTTTTTGTTTACCTTGTTTGCCTTCCCTTTTCGTTATCTAATCTCTTAGCCAGCATGCATGGTTGCAGTCTGTTTCTAGAACCGCCGTTTAGAAGCGAAATAGGGGCCAATGACCCGGATGCGAATTGCCAACTCTGAATCGGTGGCTGTTTTCCGCTCATTCACTGCGCTGTATCTTCGGCCTCTTAGCATGTATTTGAAGGTGACAGTTGTCCTATTCCGTCAGACTCGGGTACCAATTATTCTGTATACCAACTCGAGAAATCACCTTCTTCTTTTCGCTTTCTTTGGTCCTGTTTGTGCCTGTCAGCGTGTGGTAATGAAGAGGTTTCTTGACCGGGCCCTAGTAAATGCTTCGTACAAGGGAAGTTTTACTACTTCTATTATTTCTGCTGTCGATCTTTTACGTGGGCTTTGTATACATTGTATCTATATAGCAAAGCTTTCTAATGGATACTATCTGGTGTTTGGCGTGTCACGTGATCGAACCATTTGGTTTGTTGTCTAGCACTGGTGTTGTATCTACTTGTCTCTAAATATCTTAGTTTATGATTATGTCCATTATTGTGTACTCCAAGCATTCTGCGTAGGCAGTTCATTTCTGTTGTTACGATGTATCTTCTATCTTTGTTTGTAAATATCAAATACTTGTACTGATAGTACAATGTGGATAGAAATATTGGGATATATAGCGTTCCTTTTGTATACCTTGTCACGTGTTTACATTGTAATATCGGGGGCATTGACCCAATGATTTGACTTGCTTTACTACACCTGTTTTGCTTTTCAGTGTCAACATTGATGTCTATTGAGATTGTGTTACCCAGATACATGAAATTTGTATCCTGTTTTACTTGATGGTTTTACATGAATATTTTGTGTTTCTATTTCTTTTCTTGCAATCGTCATACCGCGAGAAATAAACAACGCAAATCTTACCACAGAAAAGGAACGAAAACACTCAAAAAGAGACGACCTTATCTGAACCATTTCCTTATCAACCTCTGATTTCATATCTGAAGAGATTCCAACACCCCAGTAACGCTAAGGTGACCAAACCAAGAAAATCCTCACTTGAAAACTGATATTTCCTCTCATTACACCTCTCATCCCCCCCCCCCCCCACTTTCTGCCCTTATCCCCCCCCCCCCCCCCCCCCAACTCCCTCCCCCTCTTTTCCATCAACGAAATAAAATAATCAGCTTCCGGGCAAATTATGCAGATTATTTCCCCTGTTGTCAAGAGACTGCAGACACACAAATGTTTCAACAAGGTGGTGAAGCCGAATGTGCTGACAAATAGGGGCCAGGTGGAGTCATTCTGACATAAGGTTACAGGGATCAGGTTATAGTCTTGACGTCTTATCGAAATGAGGACGTATGGGGGAAAGAGAAGTAAGATATATATGTTACCATTTCAATGCCCCCTCTTTCTTCATTCTGTGCTTCCATACATCATATTGAAAGTACGAGGCCTTCTCAAATGAAACCTGACCAAACTGCACCACATGAACATACGTACGATGCGCATGATGACGTCACTTATGGTGTAAACAGCACACACCAACCGTCAAGTTTGCAAAATTACATTATCCCCCCCGACTCATAGTTTCCTCAGCAGACCGTTGAAACAAGGCGGATGTGATACGGAATCCGTCCAGAGTTAATCAGCGAGCGGTGATTCTGTTTCTAACAGCTGAAGGATGTCGACCAGTTGACATTCATCGCATAATGCAGGTAGTGTATGGTGAAAAAAGTGTGTCGACCACCATTTCATATCACACCGGCCATGTTTTCAACGGTCTACTGAGGAAACTATGAGTCGGAGGATAATGACATTTTGCAAACTTGACGGTTGGTATGTTCTGTTTACTCCTGAAGTAACGCCATCATGATCATATGCAGTTAGGTCCGGTTTCATTTGAACACGCCTCGTATATAAAGAAAGCTGTCGTCAACTTAAAGGTAATCTGGCAAGGACTCAAGCTGGAACATTGCACAGCCCCCAAATACATGGGAGTCAAACTAGACAGCACACTATCCTTCAAGGGACATTGCCAAGAAATCAAACGGAAAGTCTGTGCGAGGATTAAGTTCATCCGCAGACTTACCGGCACACTACGGGAAGCAGAGTAATCTTTTCTCCCGATATAGGATCTTGCCATGTACTTTTCTGCAGCGAAATACATATCCCATGTATGGGAAAAGTCCACACAAGCTAAGAATGTTGGTACTGATCAATGAGATAGCCCGGATTGTGGCTGGATACCTCAACCGACCCCTAATAGAAATTATACCCCAAACTCTGCCAAAGACGGATGTGTTGGACCAAAAGGTGTAAATATAACAGTCAAGCTGTAAACTAGCGACACAACTCATTCAGTTTTTTAGGCTACATCTTGCTACTTGCAAAGTCCTGTTCAGGGCTTGTTAGCGGTAGATTGAGAACGAACAAAGAAGAAGATACCCCAAACTTGGCATTGCATCCCCCTGTAGCGGATGAAGAGTCTCAGCAGATGTTGAGAGAGACAAACAGACAAACGAAACAAGACACACAATGTACGGAAAACCAAACACAGAAAGTTAGACAAATTTAGCCGGAATTTCCTATAAAATACGAGGCCTATCCAAGAAAGTCCATGAAAATGTCGGATCACAAAATGGCACGACAAACAACATACACCATGGACACAACTGAAGAAGGACGCTACAGCAGGACCACATCTACCATTTAAAAACATCAATCAGTTGATCACAGCCCAACATCAATCAGTTGATCAAAGATCATCATTCAACCAGAATCAAAAACTAACATAAATCAGTTGATCAAAGCTTAACATCAAACAGTTGATCAAAGATCATTATTCAACCAGAATCAAAACCTAACATCAATCAGTTGATCAAAGCTTAACATCAATCAGTTGATCAAAGATCATCATTCAATCAGTTGATCAAAGCCTAACATCAATCAGTTGATCAAAGATCATCATTCAACCAGAATCAAAACCTAACATCAATCAGTTGATCAAAGCTTAACATCAATCAGTTGATCAAAGATCATCATTCAATCAGTTTATCAAAGCCTAACATCAACCAGTTGATCAAAGATCATCATTCAATCAGTTGATCAAAGCCTAACATCAATCGGTTGATCAAAGCCTAACATCAATCAGTTGATCAAAACCTAACATCAATCAGCTGATCAAAGATCATTATTCAATCAGTTGACCAAAGCCTAACATCAATCAGTTGATCAAAACCTAACATCAATCAGTTGATCAAAACCTAACATCAATCAGTTGATCAAAACCTAACATCAATCAGTTGATCAAAACCTAACATCAATCAGTTGATCAAAACCTAACATCAATCAGTTGATCAAAACCTAACATCAATCAGTTGATCAAAACATAACATCAATCAGTTGATCAAAACATAACATCAATCAGTTGATCAAAACATAACATCAATCAGTTGATCAAAGCCTAACATCAATCAGCTGATCAAAGATCATCATCCAATCAAGATCAAAGCCTAACATCAATCAGCTGATCAACGATCATCATTCAATCAGGATCAAAATCAAACATCAATCAGTTGAACAAAGCTCATCATTCAATCAGGATCAAAGCCTAACATCAGTCAGTTGATCAAAGCCCTTCGCTTCTCTGGGTGCATAGGTTCTTGACAACATCCCGTCATCTTGTACGGTCCTGAGCTGCTCTCTCTTTGACAACATCCCATCATCATGTACGGTCCAGAGCTACTCTCTCATAGACCATTGGCAACATCCCATCATCATGTACGGTCCTGGCCTGCTCTCTCATAGACCATTTACAACATCCCGTCATCTTGTACGGTCCTGAGCTACTCTCTCATAGACTTTACAACATCCCGTCATCTTGCACGGTCCTGAGCTGCACTATCTGCCTGTCTTCAGGTGTATTCACTTAAGGTTTGTTTCTTCTCACATTCTCTTCTCCATGTTGCATATCTTTAGCTATCTGTGCTGTTGTATCTGTATGTACATTGTTCTAACATGTCATGTCACTACATTGGTTTTTGTCTTAGTTTTTGGAAGGGCAGTTAGCAGCGGAGTTGACTTGTGCCTTTCCCTTCATGGCATTATTCGTCTGTTTCCAAAGGTCCTTCATTTCCCAAGGCCGTTTGTTTCTGCTTTGTTGTCAATGGTTTCATAACCGATTTTGTTTTTATAGATTTGAGTGATCGACCATAACGAACCTATTATAGTCTAGGTGAGTTGTCCGTGTTTATTCTATCGTGTTTAGTCTATCGTGTTTAGTCTATCGTGTTTAGTCTATCGTGTTTAGTCTATCGTGTTTAGTCTATCGTATTTAGTTTATCGTGTTTACTTATGCTTTAATTTCCGCTGGCTTTGCTGGTGGGATTAATGAAAGATGCAAGCTCCCTCACAATTTCTCGAGGGTGATATCCAATGAAGAGAGCCTTAAATAGACTTTGCTCTGAGGAGACCCGATGCAGAAAACACCTTTTGGGATAGGAGTACATCGACTGCAATATCTGAGCATGTGGTGCTATCCAGGACCAAGAAAGCGACATGATATGCCCAAACCTAACATGATCATCTACGATGGGAGATCTGCTCGATGGAAACGAAACGGCAGTCGGTCAAGGTGGCTGTACGCTGGGTCACTGCCAAATGTCAGGATGATACGGTCAAGGAAGGTAAGTAGGTCAACTTGAGGCTGTTTGGATCCCCATAGTGATCCTTATTGGAACGTCACAAGAGTAGGATTCAGAGCTGTGAGATGCGTTGTGTTCGAAGTGCCGTTGGAAAGTCCATCCGAGACCGTATCCGAGACACCACCTTGAGACAGATGTTAGGATCGAACACAGTAAATGCCTACATTGAAGCCCAACAAATCAAGTGGTTTGGCCACTTGGTTCGAATGCGTTATGACCTACCAGCAACAAGAGCCTATCACATGCAAGTATCAGGTCCTCGTGCAAGGGACCGCCCTCGTCGCAGATATATAGAAGGTGTATCAGAAACACTCGGGAGGTTCCACTTGACGACCACACAAGCTTCTCACCTGGCCCGAACAAGATATCTACGCATCCTGCATCTCTGCGACGCCGCATGGCAAGTATAGTAGGACAAAGGAAGAAGAGGCAGGAGCGTCTCCCTCACTTGTCTGTCGTGACATGGCAAGTATAGTAGGACAAAGGAAGAAGAAGCAGGAGCGTCTCCCTCACTTGTCTGTCGTGATATTTTTAATCCTACACAATCATGCGTTAAACTGAGTATCTCTAAAGAAAAACAAGTAAAATACTCGTTTCTCGCGTTAGCGATCTCGTTTTCAATTCCAATTATCACTCCAGTTGACAAAGCGGTAAATGGGTAAGTGACATACTATTAGGAAAGACAAGGCAGCGAGGAAGAGGGCACAACCCGTTTAAGTTAGATTCTTTTGGGTCCGGGTTTTCCTTTCCACTGCGATCTCTGTCTTCACCACCACACTCCACTAGTGCAGCCTGTTTCTAGGGCCACCATTTAGCGACGGAATAAGGTCTTGGTCAGCTCTGGTTCTCTGACTCCAAAGCAAACAGCCAACTATGAGTCGCTGGCTGCTGCCAGTTCAATCACAGTGTTGCATCTGCGACACACTAAGGGTGCAATGAATTCTCGAACACTTCATCCCTGACAGCAGTGCCTGCTTTGAGACTAACTTTACCTTTGTTATTCGGTATATAAAATACAAAATAGCACAAGCAAAATTGGTCTTCCAGACCATGAATGGAATATTGTGCAACAAAACCTTTTCGCTAGAGCTGAGAAAGAGAGTCATCGGATGCTAGGTGGAATCAGTACTGACTAATGGCAGAGAATCATGGACAATTAGCAAGCAAGCGCATATATCTTTGGAAGCAACGAGATGTGGTTTTACAGAAGAATGATGTGAATTCAATGGACTGCAAGGAAGACTTATGATACAGTACTTGAGGAAGCACAGACACAAAGACTTATGATACAGTACTTCAGGAAGCACAGACACAAAGACTTATGATACAGTACTTGAGAAAGCACAGACACAAAGACTTATGATACAGTACTTGAGGAAGCACAGACACAAAGACTTATGATACAGTACTTGAGGAAGCACAGACACAAAGATTTATGATACAGTACTTGAGGAAGCACAGACACAAAGACTTATGATACAGTACTTGAGGAAGCACAGACACAAAGACATGATACAGTACTTTAGGAAGCACAGACACAAAGACTTATGATACAGTACTTGAGGAAGCACAGACACAAAGATTCATGATACAGTACTTGAGGAAGTACAGACACAAAGACGTATGATACAGTACTTGAGGAAGCACAGACACAAAGACTTATGATACAGTACTTGAGGAAGCACAGACACAAAGACTTATGATACAGTACTTGAGGAAGCACAGACACAAAGACTTATGATACAGTACTTGAGGAAGCACAGACACAAAGACTTATGATACAGTACTTGAGGAAGCACAGACACAAAGACTTATGATACAGTACTTGAGGAAGCACAGACACAAAGACTTATGATACAGTACTTGAGGAAGCACAGACACAAAGACTTATGATACAGTACTTGAGGAAGCACAGACACAAAGACTTATGATACAGTACTTGAGGAAGCACAGACACAAAGACTTATGATACAGTACTTGAGGAAGCACAGACACAAAGACTTATAATACAGTATTTGAGGAAGCACAGACACAAAGACTTATGATACAGTACTTGAGGAAGCACAGACACAAAGACTTATGATACAGTACTTGAGGAAGCACAGACACAAAGACTTATAATACAGTACTTTAGGAAGCACAGACACAAAGACTTATGATACAGTACTTGAGGAAGCACAGCCACAAAGACTTATAATACAGTACTTGAGGAAGTACAGACACAAAGACTTATGATACAGTACTTGAGGAAGCACAGACACAAAGACTTATGATACAGTACTTGAGGAAGCACAGACACAAAGAATTATGATACAGTACTTGATGAAGCACAGACACAAAGACTTATGATACAGTACTTGAGGAAGCACAGACACAAAGACTTATGATACAGTACTTGAGGAAGCACAGACACAAAGACTTATGATACAGTACTTGAGGAAGCACAGACACAAAGACTTATGATACAGTACTTGAGGAAGCACAGACACAAAGACTTATGATACAGTACTTGAGGAAGCACAGACACAAAGACTTATGATACAGTACTTGAGGAAGCACAGACACAAAGATTTATGATACAGTACTTGAGGAAGCACAGACACAAAGACTTATGATACAGTACTTGAGGAAGCACAGACACAAAGACTTATGATACAGTACTTGAGGAAGCACAGACACAAAGACTTATGATACAGTACTTGAGGAAGCACAGACACAAAGACTTATGATACAGTACTTGAGGAAGCACAGACACAAAGACTTATGATACAGTACTTGAGGAAGCACAGACACAAAGACTTATGATACAGTACTTGAGGAAGCACAGACACAAAGACTTATGATACAGTACTTGAGGAAGCACAGACACAAAGATTTATGATACAGTACTTGAGGAAGCACATACACAAAGACTTATGATACAGTACTTGAGGAAGCACAGACACAAAGACTTATGATACAGTACTTGAGGAAGCACAGACACAAAGACTTATGATACAGTACTTGAGGAAGCACAGACACAAAGACTTATAATACAGTACTTGAGGAAGCACAGACACAAAGACTTATGATACAGTACTTGAGGAAGCACAGACACAAAGACTTATGATACAGTACTTGAGGAAGCACAGACACAAAGACTTATAATACAGTACTTTAGGAAGCACAGACACAAAGACTTATGATACAGTACTTGAGGAAGCACAGCCACAAAGACTTATAATACAGTACTTGAGGAAGTACAGACACAAAGACTTATGATACAGTACTTGAGGAAGCACAGACACAAAGACTTATGATACAGTACTTGAGGAAGCACAGACACAAAGAAAGCTGATCGCAAAGATCAAAACAAGACAGTCATCCTTTTTCTGCCATAATATGAGAAGAGGGGGTATGGAGCACGTCGTGACAACGGGAAAGATATCAGAAAAGAGAGTCAGAAGAAGGCAGTGAGAGAAGATGTTGGAGAGAATTGCACGGGCGATAAGCAACAACATAGTTGGAAAACGACACACGTGATAGAAGCGGATGATATGATCGCCAACGCCAACCGCCAGGGCACCTGATAATGATGATGATGATATCGAGTGACCACATTATCGCAGTGGATATCGCATTGGTTTCCCAGCCGGGCGATCTAGGTCAAATCTTCTACTGGAGCGGGATTGGCGTTCTGTCAACAATGGGATCAGAACAAGCTTGAGACGTGATGCTGACAACATCATCTCTAATATGGCGTTGACCAAGAAGATATGGGTCTAACGTCAAATTCACAATATGCATCCCGGCGTGTAGATGAGAATATACTAATCAAGACCCCCACCTAGCTTCCAAGCTGTTGTCCCTAGAGCGTGCAGCCTAGTCGACCGTGAGTTGACTTACTAGACTGAGATTACAGCGTTGCTGAGGTTCGAGTCCACGGACGGACATACAACAAAATCCGGGCCGTGGTTCATGTCAGGTTCGACCCATCCTCCAGTCGATCTAGCTGTAAATAGGTACTTGACGTATGAGTTGGGAAAGGCAAAAACAGAAAGGAAGGGAACTGGCCACTCCGGCTCACATAGGCTGTGGATAGAGCACACGAAGAAGTATCTTCATCCCCGATGGCAATTGTTGTCAACTGTTTATTGTTTACCTTGGTTGGTGTTGTTATTATTCCATAACTGGTGAGCAAACCTGCTCTTGGCAGCCCAACGCCATTCTTATATATGTACAATTCTTCTCAAGTTGTTTCACTGCTCCGTACAGTGTGTTGCCAATTGTTGGTAGTGCTTGTAAGAATCTTTTCCTCATGCCCACAAGCGCCTTGCACTCAATGAGCAGGCGTCGAACTGTTTCATCAGGATGAGATCAATGTCTTCACAGGCGCAGGTGCTGGAGATTGATGCAGTTCAAGTAGCTATTGACTCTGGTGAGGCCAGAGTTTTCACAAGCTGTGACTAACCGATCCATACATTCTTGCATGTCAACCTCAGTTTTTGAATTTAAGACACAGTCATCAGCGTCAACTAGGTCACGTGTGGTGACCTTGTGGACACACAATTGGCGCCGTGATTACTTTCTTGTTATGGAGTACCAGGAAACGAGAGAGCAGATCAACTGGCAAAGGAGGGTGCTGCAGACGAGCAGCTGGATGTACCAGTTACATACCAACGGAAGAAAAGGAAGATCAAATCTAACAGAAAAAAAGCCATCAACATTAACTCAAGACGATTACCCTAGGAAGAACAGATACGATCAAACTATCGTTTTACGCCTAGAAAAGGACACAACCAACTCCGAAGCCACAAAGACACGCAATTGCAGATTGGCAACTCAGCTGTGTGTACATGCTGACAGGCACACCAGACTGAAGAGCACATAGAGCTGTCCAGATTATGATATAGAGAAACAATCCCACTGGTCCATAGAAATAACACTGGAAGAAAAACTATATGGACATGTATGTGGACTACAAAAGGCAGTGAGGCTTATGCAACAGAAACAATTGCAGATATGGGGATTATATTTTCAGGCAAACGAAAGAAACGATTACGGAAGTGAATGTAGTGCTATCACACGTGCTTACGGGAAAATTTGATAGAGAATGGAGGACAACATTGGAATCAATCAAAAAACAATTGGTTAATAACGACACTGGAATCCATTATTAGACCATCAACAGAACACATGAGTCTTACATAAAACCTGGAGCATTGAGCGGATACCTTTACCTATTTAGGCAGCACAATATATACATCAGGATGTGCAGATGTAAGAATCAGAATTGGAAAGACACGAGGGGCATTCTTGACACTGAACAATATATGGAGATCCAGAGATATTGAGATTAACACGAAAAACTATAATATTCAACGCCAGTGTCAAATCGGTGTTGCTGTATGGAGCGGAGATATGGAGAACGACCAAGGTCATACAACAAAGACTCCAGTCCTTCGTTAACAGATGTCTATGAAGGATAACGGGCCTAAAGTGGCAGGACATGGTGAGGAATGAAGACTTGTGGGAAAGGAGCCAACAACAGCCATTTGAACAGCAAATTAGGCGAAGAAAATAGGGCTTGATAGGACATACGCTGCAGAAGGCACAGTCTGACATAGCAAGACAGGCGATTACATGGAATCCTCAGATGAAAAGAGCGACAGTTAAGAGCCAAAAATACGCGGAGAAGAGAATGTGAGGAGCTAACATTAAATAATGATACCTGGAGAGAGGCAGAGGACCATGTACGCTGGAGACATCTTGTCGATGGTCTATGCACCGAGAGAAGCGACAGGCATTGATTGATTGATTGATTGATCGATCGATTGATTGATTGAGCGGAGGATGTAGAACAGCAAATGAGGCTCATGCAAAGACTCATTCATTATTCGGCCTTTAAGTGACAGCCCTGGAAGCAAACTGCAGTGGTGTAGTCTGACCAAGAGATCGGGGTCTGAGGTAAGTTCAACTCGATTCCGTAAATGCCGTGCTGAAACCGGATGCGTCGGGCCTAATAGGGCAGACATCGCAGCCAAGCTGTAAACTGCGACAACGCTCTTTTCAGGAGGCTAGTAGAACAGACCTGTGACATTCAGTAAAGGGTGCCAAGAGGTCGGAGCAGGGATATGTATGTCTGATTAAGCTCTCGAAACCACCACGTTCAATATGGTTGCACCATGTGATGAAATCAAAGTAATACCTATGGGTCTATCTGGATCCGTGAAGGAATGTCGTTTATACATAACAAAAAATGGAGAGAGTATCGTCTGATAAGGCAAAACATACTGACCGGACAATGACAGTCAGGGTCAGGTAAAACATACTGATCGGACAATGTTAGTCAGGGTCAGGTAAAACATACTGATCGGACAATGTTAGTCAGGGTCAGGTAAAACATACTGATCGGACAATGTTAGTCAGGGTCAGGTAAAACATACTGATCGGACAATGTTAGTCAGGGTCAGGTAAAACATACTAATCGGACAATGTTAGTCAGGGTCAGGTAAAACATACTGATCGGACAAAGTTAGTCAGGGTCAGGTAAAACTTACTGATAGGGCAATGACAGTCAGTGTCAGGCTAAATATACTGGCCAAGACTACCACCTTGTTTTCACTTCCATGTCTATCTAGCTAACGAGGTAGAGGATCGACGTGTTCCCCGTAGTTGTGAGTGACAAGTAGATGAAGTCAAGCATAGCACAACAGCCTGGAGGACCACGGTTCACCTTCATCTAGGGATATGAGAAAAGATACAACACGTCACTTAACGCATTCTTCAGGGCGCACGAGAGAGTAAACTTACTGTGGGCAGTCATAACAACTATAACCACAACCATAACCACAGCCACAACCATAACCACAACCACTCCCACAACCACTCCCACAAAATCAACAGCAAAACCAACATATAGACTGGCTAATGAAGGATCAAGCCAAGAGCAACAATTCACACCAATAACAGACAGTCAAACAACTATTGAAGACCGCCAACAGGGGAAGCATGACTAACGACTGGTCAGGCAAGACATGCTGATCAGACATGTTAGTCAGGTTCAGGAAAGACATGCTGATCAGACATGTTAGTCGGGGTCAGCGAACCAGAACTGCCAAAACCCTTCTAGACCTCCACGCGGTGATCCTGGATAACAGGCAGCAGCAGAGCAGACTGGCTAAGAAGAAGGGATCGAAGAGGGAGGGCAACCCGTTACTCAAAAATTCTTGCTGAAGTCGGATGTGTATGACCGAAAGGTGCAAATATCGCATTCAAACTGTAAACCACGACACATTCCGTTCTCTGGACTACATTCCGCTACTTGCAAAGCCTTTTTCAGGGCTTGGTAGCGGGAGATTGAGAACGTTCAGGGCTTGGTAGCGGGAGATTGAGAACGTTCAGGGCTTGGTAGCGGGAGATTGAGAACGTTCAGGGCTTGGTAACGGGAGATTAACAACGTTCAGGGCTTGGTAGCGGGAGATTGAGAACGTTCAGGACTTGGTAGCGGGAGATTAAGAACGTTCAGAGCTTGGTAGCGGGAGATTGAGAACGTTCAGGGCTTGGTAGCGGGAGATTGAGAACCTTCAGGGCTTGGTAGCGGGAGATTGAGAACATTCAGGGCTTGGTAGCGGGAGATTGAGAACGTTCAGGGCTTGGTAGCGGGAGATTGAGAACGTTCAGGGTTTGGTAGCGGGAGATTGAGAACGTTCAGGGCTTGGTAGCGGGAGATTGAGATCGTTCAGGGCTTGGTAGCGGGAGATTGAGAACGTTCAGGGCTTGGTAGCGGGAGATTGCGAACGTTCAGGGTTTGATAGCTGGAGATTGAGAATGTTCAGGGATTGGTTGCGGGAGATTGAGAACGTTCAGGGCTTGGTAGCGGGAGATTGAGAACGTTCAGGGCTTGGTAGCGGGAGATTGAGAACGTTCAGGGCTTGGTAGCGGGAGATTGAGATCGTTCAGGGCTTGGTAGAGAGATTGAGAACGTTCAGGGCTTGGTAGCGGGAGATTGAGAACGTTCAGGGCTTGGTAGCGGGAGATTGAGAACGTTCATAGCTTGGTAGCGGGAGATTGAGAACATTCAGGGCTTGGTAGCGGGAGATTGAGAACGAACAAAGAAGAAGATATGGCCATCCTTCAACCTTCTAACAAGGAGGGACCAAAGCACTATTTTCCAGCTTCACACTCAACACATACAACTTAACAGTCACTTGAACAGAATCCAAGCAGGACATACTTCAGAGTGCCGGTTACGCAGACATCCCCACGAAACCGTTTAACACCCTTCGTTTTAAGTGCTCGGTGCTTGCCCGTGTTAGGAAAGAGTTTCTTCCTCTTAGGACATTAAAATGGAACGCTTCGTACGGAACTCAAAAACAGCTCACAAACACTTGCACTATATAGCATTGGGTTAAAGGGTAGGAGCCCACAGGCTGCAAACTAACCAACCAACTATTTCTATGCAGTACGGTTTCGGTAGCAAATAACATAAACTTTCACATGAAATAAATTACAACAGCCGATTGCTGTCTGAAAAAAAACCCAGATCTAGTCCTACAATGAATTCCGGCCCACTGTGGGATCCCTGGAAACGAGAAACCAGATGAGCTCTCAGAAACCGGAAGTGGCGACAAGCAGATTCCCCATCCACAGAGCTATAAATAGGCAAAGACACTCATCAAACGATCCATGAGGACAGAATGGAGAGACCAGCACTAACAATATAAGCCAGAAAATGACGGCATAGACAAACTTGGCAGAGATGGGTAGACAAAGATCTTCAGACTCAGAACGGGACATTGTAGACTCAAGCTCACCCCCCCCCACCCCCCCCCCCCGCGCCCCTTTCAGAGAATAGGTCTCAAAGACACCGTCACGTGCGGTTGTGGAGCACCCAAGCAAACACCTGAACACATTCTGCAAGAATACCTAACCTATGCACACCAAAGAGATGCACGCAGTCTGGCCTGGGGGGAGCGACCATGCTCGAAAAGCTGTGGGGGACCGTCGAGCACCTGAAACGGGCAGTCTCCTTCGTGAACCTCGCCGGACTAGAATCATAGCATCAGTTGATCGTGAACCTCACCGGACTAGAAGCATAGCATCAGTTGATCGATGAAGAAGAAGTTAGCAAATACTCTTACATGGTGATGTTCCTAACATTATGCAGCATCTTCTCTAGTCGATGTCTCTACTCCGCTGGAGTGAAAGAGGATTTTGATTTTCTTCAAAGATGTAACACATTGTTGCACACGCTTTGAAAAAAAAGGCTCATCGCTGCTTCATGACACAAAGGCCTAGACTCCCAAATCTAGCCTTGCGTGATGCGTGCTAAGCGTGGGCATGTCATTATTTCTAGCGTTCTGTCAGATTTTTTATTTCTAAATCTGTCCCTTTGCCAGTAAAAAAAAAAAAAAAAATAGAACAGTAAATAACAGCCCTGTCCCGAGACCCGGGGGCCTCTGACAGATAAGTATGGTTTTCCGTCTGTCTTTATGTCTGCCAGATAGTCCCTATAATCTATTTCCATACCCCTTAGCGCGTGACAAAACCACTGGCCTTAGCGGGTAGGTGTGGCCGGCCCAATCACGCTAAGGTCAGTAACAACTATGATGTATACTCTTGAAACCATGGTTGAATTTCATGATAATGCTGATCAGTCCTCTTTGACCGCATCATGTCACTTTCAACCATACACTGAATTATTAGTTGTTTCGGGAATAAGAAGCAGCACAGTGAATGAACCGACATCAGCCAGCGACTTGTGCGTTAGTGAGTGATGTCGGTCCAGGAGCTGGTGAGTGATGTCGGTCCATGAGTGGTGAGTGATGTCGGTCCATGAGTTGGTGAGTGATGTCGGGCCATGAGTTAGTGAGTGATGTCGGTCCATGAGTTGGTGAGTGATGTCGGTCCATGAGTTGGTGAGTGATGTCGGTCCATGAGCTGGTGAGTGATGTCGGTCCATGAGTTAGTGAGTGATGTCGGTCCATGAGTTGGTGAGTGATGTCGGTCCATGAGTTGGTGAGTGATGTTAGTTCATGAGTTGGTGAGTGATGTCAGTTCATGAGTTGGTTGGAGATGTTAGTTCATGAGTTGGTGAGTGATGTCGGTCCATGAGTTGGTGAGTGATGTCGGTTCATGAGTTGGTGAGGGATGTCGGTTCATGAGTTAGTGAGGGATGTCGGTCCATGAGTTGGTGAGTGATGTTAGTTCATGAGTTGGTGAGTGATGTTAGTTCATGAGTTGGTGAGTGATGTTAGTTCATGAGTTAGTGAGTGATGTCGGTCCATGAGTTGGTGAGTGATGTCAGTCCATGAGTTGGTGAGTGACCTCAGTTCATAAGTTGGTGAGTGACCTCAGTTCATGAGTTGGTGAGTGATGTCAGTTCCGATGGACGAACTTAACAACCATCCTTGGAAACGAGAAAGCAGATGAGCTTGCAAAAGCCGAACGTGACGGCACACATACTCGCCATGTAATGAGCTATAAAGGAGCAAAGACACTCATCAAGTAATCCACGAGGACGGAATTGAGAGACCCGGTTAAAAAATACAAGTTAGAAAATGACAGCATAGAAAACTTGTCAGAGATAGAAAGACACAGATATTCAGATTCAGAACGGGATATTGCAGGCTCAATGTCCACCTCAACAGAATGGGTCTCCGTCATGTGCGATTGTGGAGCACCAAAGCAAACACCAGAACATATTTTTTGCAGGACTGCCCCACTTATGCAGAACAAAGATAGGCATGTTGGTCCAGGGGAGCGACCATCCTAGAAAAGCTGTGTGTGGGGGGGGGGGGGGGGGGGGATCGGCGAAAACATGAAGTGCAGTCTCCTTGGTGAAGCATATCGGGCAAGAAGCATAGCATCAGTTTATCAATGAATACTACATCTACAAATACTTACTGAAATCAACAACTCCAAGCCACAAGATACCAACTTCCTCAACAGCGACCTCTAAACTCGCTACACCTAACCACAACTACCCACACTGTTCGCCCACTGTAAAGTTTCCCCCCGTCTCTTCGATCATCTAGTAATGGCGTCTGCGGGTTTGTGGTTATAACCTCTCGTCATGAGAGATCTATTATTCAGGGCAGGTAAGCGGTGTCTTACTGTAAAGTCTCCATTTGTTGAAGAGCTGTAAAAGGTATTTTAAATGTTCACCTTATAAATTTCAGACTATTCCATTATTCGGATCGGAATGCATTCAACATAGTTTTTTATTGTACAGAACATGCCATACTTTGAAATGCATTTTTTCTTTCGTCTTCTCAGTGGTCTCTATTTAAGGTGTCCGCCTCGGGTGCTGGAAGTCGCGTGTTCGAATCACGGTGGAGACGGGTTTTTTTTCACTTCGATCTTTTGGTAAAAAATGTTGGGTAGTGAGATCGGACTCCCGTGTTCAGTTTTGAGCACGTTAAAAGATCCTTGGCAGTTGGGAATCGAAAAGAGTATGATTAACGGCCGCTGCTAGGACAAAATTCAAATTAAACATCTACCCAAGTCATTTGTACCTTTTCCCAGGTGGTTTATTAAGAGCAGCTATAGACGGCGCCTTCTTCTTCTTCTTCTTCTTTTTCTTCTTTTTCTTCTTTCGTTCTCAATCTTCCGCTATAAAACCCTGAAAAGGGTTTAAGTAGCAGGATGTAGTCCGGAGAACGAAATGCATTAGCCAGTCTGCCATGTTGCAGCTTGTTATCCAGGATCACCGCGTGGAGGTGTAGAAGGGTCTTGGCAGCTCTGATTCGCTGGCCCTGACGCTAGCAGCCAGCTTTGGGTCGCTGACCGCTGCAGCTCATGCGCTGCTCAGCATCTTTAATCTCAGATGAATTCAATATTGTTCTAATCTGTCGAGTCAACACGCTTCTTGGGACTGTCGAGTAATGACTGCAGTCAACACGCTTCTTGTGACTGTCGAGCAATGACTGCAGTCAACACGCTTCTTGTGACTGTCGAGCAATGACTGCAGTCAACACGCTTCTTGTGACTGTCGAGCAATGACTGCAGTCAACACGCTTCTTGTGACTGTCGAGCAATGACTGCAGTCAACACGCTTCTTGTGACTGTCGAGCAATGACTGCAGTCAACACGCTTCTTGTGACTGTCAAGAAATGACTGCATTCAACACGATTCTTGTGACTGACAAGAAATGACTGCATTACTTACTTACTTTCCGTGTCCGGCAACCCCAAATAGTCTTCACTCAAAAACCAGCCACTGTCCGTTTTCTTTCATTTGGCACCATCAGGTCCTCCACTGCACAAAGTCCCTGCATCCTAGGACATATAATCAGGTGTTCCTGGTCCTGGTTGGCCCCCACAATTACAATATTCATCGTCTGCAAATCCCCACTTTTTCAGGTCAAACCCACACCTTGACACACCTGTTCTTAACCTGTTCAGATATCTCCAGGTAGTACATGGCAAATCATGTCCTAGTGCAGGTTCTTCTTTGATCTCCATCCAACCTTCACCATTCATTTGGCCCACTTCCTCTTATCCGGTTTCTCTCGGGGCCCTCTTCTGGGGACTGTAAGGTCCGCAGAAAACTATTCCTCGATTTCAATCGTTTTCTGTTGTATGTCTCTGGGTACAGGACTGCCTTTGTCTTTCAACTTCAGACGTGACATGTCTTCTAGTATCAGGAGGTGTGATACCAGTGATTGCATAGACCTTTTCTGTTTGTGTCGGTTTAAGGCGTGTTGTCACAACTCGGTATGGTCTCATTTACCGCCACAACGACCCGTTTTGTGTTGTCACAATTCTGCATGTCTCATTTACTGCCATATCGACCCGTTTAGTGTGTAGATGCATTCACCAACGGTGCCGCATACTCTGACTCTGAAAGAGATATGGTGCTAGGGCTGATGTGCGGGTCACCATTGGAGCTGCTCCCCACGCAGTGTTTGTTAGCTTACGAATTATGTTTTTTCTTGCACTGACTTTTTGTTTTAATGCATTGCAATGTGTCATTAAAAAAATGACTGCATTCAAAATATACATTGTGTCTGTCAAGAAATAACTGCATTCAAAATAGTTCTTGTGACTCATCATTAGCTCTTTCCGTGTTCTCAGACGATAGTAATTGTGCTTTGAAAAGGTATGCAACTACAGTCCATGACGGTAACGAGTGTGACTCGTAAGACCAATCCGGGCAAAGAAGAATCTTCCACAGTGTGTGCAAGAAAAATCTGGACCGTTTGAGGCATCGCATGGTGTGGCGTGTTTTCTCAAACTTTGAGTCGTTAGCCTATCAGTAATCAGTATCTCCTTTGTCTGTATTCCATGCTTAATCATTCCCCTCCGTGTAACACGATCAATGGCGTTCTGTTCCCTTGAATCCAATTCGACGCCTGCGTCATTCATATCCCGCTTGCATACATCCTTGTACCGAAGTAGTGGCCGTCCCCGATACCTTTTCCCCAACTGTAATTCCCCATAGAGAAAAATATTTTGGTATTCTGCCATCATCCGTCCTTCGAATGTGTCCCAGCCAGCGGAGCCTTCGATGACTAAGCATGGAAAAAATTGTGACAGTGCCCGTTCTCTCCAACACCTCTGCGTTGGTGATCTTTTCTTGGCACCCGCCTAGGATTCTGTGGAGGCACCTCGTGTGATAGATGTTTAGCTTTAGTTCTTGTGGGATTGTATATAGCATGGTCCTTTCTGGATGTCAGGAAATGACTGCTTTAAGCATTGTTCAAGTGACTGCAGAGAAATGATTGCATTCATCAAAGCAGAGGTGTTCCCAATTGTTTCTGGTGGCGATAGACTGGATGATGATGTCAACGGTAAAAATGGGAACTGGCATACAGTGGTCGCAGTTAGAGGATCTGGACTACGCAGACGACATGGTACTGCTGTCTCACGACCAAAACCAGATGCAAGAAATATTAAATATGGGGAGGGAGCATTCAGCCAAACTGGCACTAAATATGAGGAGAGGGAGCATTCAGCCAAACTGGCACTAAATATGGGGAGAGGGAGCATTCAGCCAAACTGGCACTAAATATGGGGAGAGGGAGCATTCAGCCAAACTGGCACTAAATATGGGGAGAGGAAGCATTCAGCTTAACTGGCACTAAATACGAGGAGAGGGAGCATTCAGCCAAACTGGCACTAAATATGGGGAGAGGGAGCATTCAGCCAAACTGGCACTAAATATGGGGAGAGGGAGCATTCAGCCAAACTGGCACTAAATATGGCGATGGAGCATTCAGCTTAACTGGCACTAAATTTGGGGAGAGGGAGCATTCAGCCAAACTGGCACTAAATATGGCGATGGAGCATTCAGCTTAACTGGCACTAAATATGGGGAGAGGGAGCATTCAGCCAAACTGGCACTAAATATGGCGATGGAGCATTCAGCTTAACTGGCACTAAATATGGCGATGGAGCATTCAGCTTAACTGGCACTAAATATGGAGATGGAGCATTCAGGGAACATTCAGCCAAACTGGCACTAAATATGGCGATGGAGCATTCAGGGAACATTCAGCCAAACTGGCACTAAATATGGATTTGAAGCATTCAGCTTAACTGGCACTAAATATGGCGATGGAGCATTCAGCTTAACTGGCACTAAATATGGCGATGGAGCATTCAGCCAAACTGGCACTAAATATGGCTATGGAGCATTCAGCTTAACTGGCACTAAATATGGCGATGGAGCATTCAGCTTAACTGGCACTAAATATGGCGATGGAGCATTCAGGGAACATTCAGCCAAACTGGCACTAAATATGGGGAGGGAACATTCAGTCAAACTGGCACTAAATATGAATTTGAAGAAAACCAAGCAATTTAAAATCAACATCTTCAGCAAAGAGATAATCACGTTTGGATGTGAGGCACCAAAGAAGTGGTTGGACACCTTCACATATTTTGGTAGCACCATTGATACTTCTGGGGGCACAAAGGCAGATATTACGGCTAGAATTGGAACGGTGGGATGAAGACGCTAGACAACGTATGAGCTGCAGCGGTCCATAGTTGACTGCTAGCATCAGGGTCTGCGAACCAGAGCTGACCCTTCTACACCTCCACGCGGTGATCCTGTATAACAGCCTGCAATAGAGCAGAAAGGATAGAGTATAAGGGATCTAAGAGGGAAGGCTAGCACGGTACTCACAAATTTCTGCTGAAGTCGAATGTGTCGGACCGAAAAGTACAAATGTCGCAGTCAAACTGGAAACCACGACACAACGCATACCGTCCTCCTGACTACTTCCTGCTACTAGCAAAGCCATTTTCAGGGCTCGGCAGCAGGCTATTAAGAACGAAGAAGAAGAAGAATAAGAAGAAGAATAAGAAGAAGAATAAGAAGAAGAAAAAGAAGAGAAGAAGAAGAAGAAGAAGAAGAAGAAGAGAAGAAGAAGAAGAATTGGAAAGGCAAGGATATTGTCCAGTTACTGAACATCCAGGGAAATAAAGACTAATACCAAGTTAAGATTGTTCTAATGTCAAGTCAGTACTCGAGTTCTGAGTAGTAACTTGGAGGACGACAAAGACAATACAGAGGAAACACCAGTTGTTTGTCAATAAATATCTAGGGATGAGAATGAGTTTAGGCTGGCAAGACATGGAGAAGACGTACGGGAAAGAAGTCAAGTACAACCAGTGGAGCAACCGATCAAACAGAGAGTAGAATATGAGATTGGATAAGACACACACTATGGTAATCAATATCAAACGTGGCCAGACAAGCTCTAGAATGGAATCCACAGTTGAATATTTTAAAGTTAGGTTAGTTGAATATTTTAAAGTTAGGCTAGTTGAATATTTTAAAGTTAGGCTAGTTGAATATTTTAAAGTTGGGTTAGTTGAATATTTTAAAGTTAGGTTAGTTGAATATTTTAAAGTTAGGCTAGTTGAATATTTTAAAGTTAAGTTAGTTGAATATTTTAAAGTTAGGTTAGTTGAATATTTTAAAGTTAGGTTAGTTGAATATTTTAAAGTTAGGTTAGTTGAATATTTTAAAGTTAAGTTAGTTGAATATTTTAAAGTTAGGTTAGTTGAATATTTTAAAGTTAGGTTAGTTGAATATTTTAAAGTTAGGTTAGTTGAATATTTTAAAGTTAGGTTAGTTGCCTATCGCAGGCGATAATGGCGACATCATAAGATAGTTTTTGTCTCGGTGACGCGCTGGTCGTCAACCTCTTTCTGGTCTCGAACTAACTTGGGTCAGTGGCAAGACATAAGCCAAGGCGACTGGAGGTAATTCTCGATGCAGGCACTCTGATCCACCTCCTTTGAGACCAAGGTTCGCTTGATACCAGCGGGGCTCAAGCTCCCGCCGTTTTCGTTCATCGCTTTGAGAGGCGAATGTCTACCTCTCGACCACAGCGACCCACACACAGTGAAATATGCAGAGGGCTAGACCAAAACACATCTGGAAAAGGGACTGAAAATGAACTCCTGTACCTAGACCGCGACTGGAGGGAGGCAAAAAGGGTAGCTCAAGTCAAAACTTATAAGAGGAGGGTTGTCAATGGTTTATTCCCTGAAAGAAGCGACGGCATTGATGATGGTGATGCAGTTGATTCTTATAGATGTCCAGATTAAGCGACCAAATGTTGTGTCAGGTCAATGTTGAAGCAAAAGGCCAATAAGCTGGCGATTCTATTGCTACCACACTGTATGTACGTGTTACGACATAGCGTCAGTTTAACGAACATTGATCTGTTGGTATCTGAAGTTTATGCTCGGTCTTCTTAAGACCTGGACATAATTTCTAGATTTCCGCCACGATTAAAGGTAGACACACACTTATAGATACTCTTATGTTCTTAGTGTCAGACAGCTTTGCTCCTCTTCTTCTTCGTTCGTTCTCAATCTCCCGCTACCAAACCTTCAGAGAGCTGAAGTAGCAGAATGTAGTCCAGAGAACGGAATGCGTTGTGTCGTAGTTTACAGCTTAGCTGCGATATTTGCACCTTTCGGTCCAACACATCCGACTTCAGCAAGCATTTTTTGAGTACCGGGTTAGCATTTCCTCTTCGAACCTTTTTCCTTAGCCAGTCTGCCCTGCTGCAGCCTGTCATCCAGGATCACCGCGTGGAGGTGTAGAAGGGTCTTGGCAGCTATGGGTCGCTGACCACTGCAGCTCATGAGCTGCTCAGTCAGATAACTTTGCTAAAGTTTGGGGAGACTTGACAGCCAGTCTTCTGGTAAAGTGATTAATTCACCTCACAGACGGCAAAGGCCTTTTTTTAATAAACCTTCCAACTTTGGGGCCTCAAACTCAGAACATGATTAGGATTTTATCACTTCGTTTTGAACTAATATGATAATAAATGTTATCACTTCGTTTTGAGCTAATATGATAATAGATTTTATCACTTCGTTTTAAGCTAATATGATAATAGATTGTATCACTTCGTTTTGAGCTAATATGATAATAAATGATAAAATGCATCGATTAGGATAAGAATATAAACTCGTATGTGCCCTATTAAAGATAATCCACACGTAATTTGCAAAAACAGAAACATGGTTTAACTAGAAAAAAGAAACATATATGAGGAAAACATATTTTTAAATTGTTGTAAAGACCTTAACAACAGAAAGTGTCCATGGCACTGGGTAAAAATTATTAAGACGTGAATAGCGCATTAATCTTAGCGTCCAACTGATAGTCACGTCTGCAGGTTTCTGCCAAGCTCATCATAACGTCGGCCACGCTCGTTTTATCACGACGGGAACAGAGTAATAGCATTTTTATCTCAGTTTTCTTTTGTCGAATTGCTTGGTGAATTTTTCTCAAACGAAATAGTGTTCTATTCTTGCAGGGATAAGATTACTTTGTACTTGTTCCGACAGTAACACTTGTTTTCGCATTATTTAATACTACCAATTACCTGGAAGTAAATACACAATTTACACAATATTTTAAAGTCATTTTGAAATCCCTCGACAAATCTAAGAACAGAGCAGCAGGCAATAATTTAAGCAGTCACTATTGGATGAAAAGGGGTTAAAGGATAACAGAATAGTTTTTTTGTGTGTGACTGCACGGAAATTGTGCAGGCCACACAAAGACAACCACGAAATAGTATGGAAAGGGAACTGATATGCCAGCTAAATAAACTCTCAGACCACAATAAAATCACCCTCCAGTGGATTCTAGCTCACTGCAGCATACCTGGGAATGAATGGGCGGACAGACTGGCCAGGGAGGGAAGACAACGAGAACAATTCACCCACCCAGTGTCACTGCCAGAAGTCAAGGCACACATCCAACAAAAATACAACAACAGTGGATAGAAAGAACAAACAGTAAATACTCACAGGACCCAATCAATAGACTAAATAGGAAACAGTACACCACAAATTTCCGCCTCAGAACAGGTCATTGCAGACTAAATGCACACATGCATAAAATGAAAGCAACACAAACTGCACAATGCACATGTCAGAGAGGACCCCAGACTCCAGAACACATCCTGCAAACATGTCCACTGCACCAAAGCTCCCGTGAGAAGACCTGGCCTGAGGAAAGAAACATTTAAGACAAACTGTGGGGAACCATTGAGGACCTGCGACTGACGTGTCACTTCATGGAGGCTGCCCATCTGGTGGCATAAAACGAGTATACAAGACCGAACGCAAAGAAGAAGACATCTCTTTAACGGTAACATTTTGTGTGTGAAAATTGTTCAAGGAATGCCCAAAATTGTTAGATTTACTCTTTTGTGCGCGATAAAAAGGACGTTTAATGGCGGTTTGTTGTAGCTTTCCTGACATCCCCAGCGTGCTGATGAAGGCGGTTGTATTATACTTGGCTGCACCTGCGGGTTGTTCACTGCTACTGTAATGGAACCATGTCGACCATACAATAGTCTTCTTTCTCATTTTGTGAAAAGTGCGTGGGTATTTCTGAGCAAAGAATGTTCCATGATAAAAAGTGCTTATAACACACATTTTTAAGTTTTCATTTGTTCCTCTGGTGAGATCGACATCCAAAAACAGGTCCAGGAAGAAAAGCTTCTACGTGTTCAGTAGAAATATATTGCACCTTGTTGATCGCCATTTGTTTAGTCATTGCACTTTGTTGATCGCCATTTGTTTAGTCATTGCACCTTGTTGATCGCCATTTGTTTAGTCATTGCACCTTGTTGATCGCCATTTGTTTAGTCATTGCACTTTGTTGATCGCCATTTGTTTAGTTAAGTTGAAGAATCAACGTCATTGCACACTGTTTAACCCTTAAGTGCTCTGTTCTTCTCATTTTGTTTGGAGAATCTCAGCACAATGCACAAATTCCGTAGCACCGGCAAGGACTGAATAACAAATTGGGCATCTTTTTAACACAATTTGTGACCGAGCAACTTCGTGAAACTTACTTGATTTCCAACTGCCAATGGATTTTTAACGTGCGTGCCACTGCACATGGGTGTCCGATCGCTACTACCTAGAGATCTGGGGAAATACTAGAAAGTCCATGTGAAAATATCCCTGTCTCCACCGTTCAAATCCTGGATCACCAGCACCCGAGGCCGACGTCTTACCTCGAGACCACTCCGTTAACGTCATTGCAAATGTTAAAGCCTCTAAAAATTGATGTCGCATACTAAATACTGGTTGGTGTGCTGAAAATGGTAAATTAGAACAATCACATCACGTATACTGTGACCGAAAAACCAATGAAATGGTACTGTGACCGGCGTATAGACAGCGAGAATTATGCTTTTTATACTAACTATTATTAGTGACTAATGAAATCGTAAATTATGAAGGTGCTACAAATCGTAGTGTGCTCTGTTATTATATGTTCTGCTTTGTTATTATCTGTTCTTTGTTGTTATTATCTGTTCTGCTTTGTTATTATCTGTTTTGATTTGTTATTATCTATTCTGCTTTGTTTTTATATGTTCTGCTTTGTTATGATCTGTTCTGCTTTGGTATTATCTGTTCTTTGTTGTTATTATCTGTTCTGCTTTGTTATTATCTGTTCTTTGTTGTTATTATCTGTTCTTTGTTGTCATTATCTGTTCTGCTTTGTTATATTCTGTTCTGCTTTGTTATATTCTGTTATGCTTTGCAATGTTCTGTTCCGCGTTGTTATTTTCTGTTCTGCTTTGTAATGTTATGTTCTGTAAAGAATCGACGCAAATGCCTTCCGGGGAGACACTTCTTCTTCTTCTTCTTCTTCTTCGTACGCAGTCAGACAGTAACCATTATTTTTTCGAAAAAAGCGGCGGTCATCCTGAGGCTGTCGCCACTGACATAGAGCTTGTCTTGCAGTTCCACTGGTGATGGCCGCATCTGCTCTCTCTGATCCTCGTATGTCGGGCAGTTCTGCAGCAGATGTTTTTAAACATATAATTATTTGAAGGACTTTTGACTAGAGTTTTAAAATGTCTCCCATAAAATTGCGTCGAATGAAAAGAGAGCTCTCGTATGCAGGAAACACATTTCCAGCACACGCGGTATTATTGGAATATTTTCACATGGCGTAAGCTTGTAGTTAAATGAAGGTTACCAATTTCGTTCCTTGATGCCCTTCCATCCGTAATTCAAGTCCGGTACCCATGTACAGTTGAGTAGAGAGTGTCAATACATTGACATTGAACTTGGTTCCATTGATACGAGAAGCCGTTGTTCAAATGGCACTCCTGATTAAACCTTCACAAGGATAGTACTGCGCTTTTCGATATTTAACTGGACCCTGCCTACAGATCGATAATACAGGCATGACTCACTACCGCGCGACACTGCTGATTTCATCCCCAGGTCTTGGCCAGACAAAATAAATTCTGCTGACTTAAGATCAGGAGTCTCAAACAACTGTCCGGAGGTATCGTATACTGCGGCCCGAGATTACAGGTTTAGGAAGTAGACGTAGATTTATATGATGCCGCTCACCAGACAGACATGCCGCCTCTTAAAGAAACATTGAACTCTATCACATGTCTAACATCTGACTTGTTTAAGGCGTACTCCACTGGGGCACGGAGCGCTATTTTTGATCAAATGTAGAATATATTCCACTCCTGCCTCAGTGGAAATAGACTAACGTCTAGTCAGGCACAACATATTGATCTAACATGTTAGTCATGGTCAGGTATAACATATTGATCTAACATGTTAGTCATGGTCAGGTACAACATATTGATCTAACATGTTAGTCAGGGTCAGGTACAACATATTGATCTAACATGTTAGTCAGGGTCAGGTACAACATATTGATCTAACATGTTAGTCAGGGTCAGGCACACCATATTGATCTAACATGTTAGTCAGGGTCAGGTACAACATATTGATCTAACATTTTAGTCAGGGTCAGGTACAACATATTGATCTAACATGTTAGTCAGAGTCAGGCAAAATATACTGATCAAGACCATCGTCTCGGCTTCATCGAAGCTCTCCCGGGAAAAGGGCTGTTTTCATGGTAGTCTGGCTAACGAGGTGAGGGATCGACATGATCCCCATATTAGTGGGCGACATGCAGATGAAGCCAAGCATAGCACAACCGCTTAGAGGACCCCGGTCCACCTTCATCAGCACGATCGGGATGTGATGAAAGCTATACGCCAATTAACCTCATTTTTAGGGCGCACAAAAATGTAATCCGACTCATTGTTGGCGCTCAACATCATCAACAGCAACAACAACAATCCCTGCCTCAGTATTTTGTCTACAAACGGCTCTTCCTGATGGAGTGTTCAGAATATATTCCAGGCTGTTCTGAGATACATGTCCTTCCTCTTTGTAAAGCAAAATATCGAAAAATAGGAATTATAATGACCCTTCTCTTCCTACTTCTACGTGGAAGCCTCTGTGGAATCTTGAATACTGGGAACAAGCTTCCAGGCGTTCTTCTCGTGCCAGAACGTGTGGGGTTGGGGCGAGAAAGAAGAAGTGGTGAACTGTGGTTGGGGTGTAGAGGAGGAAAATACGAACCTGTTATAAATTCTTCCCACCTCTCACTTGTTTATTCCCTCGCTAAAGCTTTAAAATGAATGGTTTCTTGACGTTGTTGTCCCATTATCTCATCATGACTTTTGGTCCGTCTCTTTTAGGCATTTCGCTACTATTTTGTTACCACCTAATTTCTTCCATGACTGCTCTACTGTCTGATTCCACCAGGGTAGTTTAGGCAAATGACTATCTAGTAGACCTGCGCACGATAGTACTGCGCAACTGATATAGGTCATAGTTCAAGTAATAAGCACAATAGCTGAGACCCTGTTAAGGTTTCCTGTGTTTGTAGATTTTCATTTTGTGTCAGAAACAATACATTGCAGATGGTCATTTTCATTTGTCTTGTGGCTTTTCCTTTGGTGATTATGGCGACGTGTAGTAGATGGTTACTTTCCTGTGTTTGGTAGCTTTTCTTTTCGTGACAAGGACGACAAATGGTACATGGTCACTTTCTGGTGTCTGGTTGGTTTTCTTTTAGTGACAATGACGACACATATTAGGTGATCATTCTCCTGTCCCTGGTGTCTTTTCCTTACGTGACAAAGGCGAAAAATGGTAGGTGGTCACTTTCTTGTGTCTGGCGGCTTTTCTTTTCGTGAAACGGTTCACACATGTTAGGTGGTTACTCTCCTGTGTCTGGTGGCTTATTCTTACGTGACAAGGGCGACACATAGTTGGTGCCTCTGATACATTTCAATGAGTTGAGACAGTATTATCACTAGTTGTCAGTGCCAGGTCGATGATAACATATTTATACCAACGCCTTAATGTTATTCTTGTGGGACGCTTGCCATTTAAAAATGTGAGGCGATATGACTGGCGTATTGCCTGATTCATGCGAATTAACTAGACAAAACATTAACTATGTGGATAAACAGAATACATGGGACACTCAACAAACACGTAGACTATACTGCAGTTCCTCATATGTATAAAATATGACATCGGGTTGTTGTCAAACAGATCTAGTCCTACAGTGAATTCCGGCTTGCTGTTGGACACTTGGAAACGAGAAGGCAGATTAGCTCGCAAAAGAGATCAAGATGCTGAGCAGCGCATGAGCTGCAGTGGTCAGCGACTCATAGCTGACTGCTAGCGTCATGGCCAGCGAACCAAAGCTACCAAGACCCTTCTACACCTCCACGCGGTGATCCTGGATAACAGGCTACAGCAGGGCAAACTGGCTAAGGAGAAGGGATCGAAGAGGGAATGCTAACCCGGTACTAAAAAAATGCTTGTTGAAGTCAGATGTGTTGGACCGAAAGGTGCAAATATCGACGTCAAGCTGTAAGCTACGACACAACGCATTCCGTTCTCTGGACTACATTCTGCTACTTAAGCCAAATCAGTGTTAGGTAGTGGGAGATTGAGAATGAACGAAGCCAAGCCAAGCCTGCTCGCAAAAGCCAGAAGTGAGGTTCCCAAAGGAGACTGCGTTTCAGGTCTTTGGCGGTCTCCCACAGCGTTTCGAGCTTGGTCGCTTCACGGGAAGCCTTTCTTTGGTCTGTATAAGTGGGACAGTCCTGTAGGATATGCTCATGCGTTTGCTTGGGTGCTCCCCAATCGTACGTGGCGCTATCTTCGAGAACCGTTCTGTAGAGATGGACAATGTCCGTCGATGTCTGCAATGTCCCGTTCTGAGTCTGAAGATCTTTGTCTGCCATTCTCTACCAAATTTGTCTATGCTGTAATTTTCTGGCTTGTATTCTTTGTGCTGTTCTCTCCATTATGTTATGATGAATCGTTTCGTGAGTGTCTTTGCTTCTTTATAGTTGTGGATGACGAGTTTGCACACCGTCACTTACGGTTTTTGCGAGCTCATCTGCTTTCCCATTTCCAAGGATGCCACAGTGGGCCGGTATCGACTGTACGACTAGATCTGGTTGTTTTATTTTGGGATATCAATCCGATGTTACATTTTATATTTATTTTGAAGAGCAGTATCATTTCCACTTTTGGGGATTACGTGACTAGCGGTTAAGTGACACGGCTCACAATCCGAAGGCTCTGGGTTCGATCCCCATCACAGCACCGGCCGTTACCCCGAGGAAGAAAATCCTTAGAAAATGCAGGAGGAAGCAGACCCATTACATAAAATGTATGCTGAAGTTGGATGCACTGGGCCGACAGGTGCAAAATAAAAACTACAGTACAACGCACACCGCCTTAGGGGAATAGTGAAAATAAGGAAAACGAAAATTTTAAAAAATTTGTTTAAAAATAAACACTTTTGATCTCTCACAATTATTGAAAAGAAGTAGCTTTCTACACCAAGCCAAACGACATCATAGACATGCCACAGAACTGCCTGGAATTGATATTTTTTTAACAACTGTCCCAGAACAACCACCCTGGAGAGAGCAGCATAGACTATCAGCAGGAGTCCAAGCAACCATTCAGGGAATACTGGGCAAGGAGGAACAGAACAATGTGCAAGGTACAACAATTGCTCTCAGTTTGTTGGATACAGAATATCCATAGGATCCATGGGTCCGAGTATATACAGATGGGTCAGCATAGGATCTATGTGTCCGAGTATATACAGATGGGTCAGCATAGGATCCATGTGTCCGAGTATATACAGATGGGTCAGCATAGGATCCATGTGTCCGAGTATATACAGATGGGTCAGCACAGGATCCATGTGTCCGAGTATATACAGATGGGTCAGCATAGGATCCATGTGTCCGAGTATACACAGACGGGTCAGCATAGGATCCATGTGTCCGAGTATACACAGATGGGTCAGCATAGGATCCATGTGTCCGAGTATATACAGATGGGTCAGCATAGGATCCATGTGTCCGAGTATATACAGATGGGTCAGCATAGGATCCATGTGTCCGAGTATATACAGATGGGTCAGCATAGGATCTATGTGTCCGAGTATATACAGATGGGTCAGCATAGGATCTATGTGTCCGAGTATATACAGATGGGTCAGCATAGGATCCATGTGTCCGAGTATATACAGATGGGTCAGCATAGGATCCATGTGTCCGAGTATATACAGATGGGTCAGCACAGGATCCATGTGTCCGAGTATATACAGATGGGTCAGCATAGGATCCATGTGTCCGAGTATACACAGACGGGTCAGCATAGGATCCATGTGTCCGAGTATACACAGATGGGTCAGCATAGGATCCATGTGTCCGAGTATATACAGATGGGTCAGCATAGGATCCATGTGTCCGAGTATATACAGATGGGTCAGCATAGGATCCATGTGTCCGAGTATATACAGATGGGTCAGCATAGGATCTATGTGTCCGAGTATATACAGATGGGTCAGCATAGGATCCATGTGTCCGAGTATATACAGATGGGTCAGCATAGGATCTATGTGTCCGAGTATATACAGATGGGTCAGCATAGGATCTATGTGTCCGAGTATATACAGATGGGTCAGCATAGGATCTATGTGTCCGAGTATATACAGATGGGTCAGCATAGGATCCATGTGTCCGAGTATATACAGATGGGTCAGCATAGGATCCATGTGTCCGAGTATACACAGATGGGTCAGCATAGGATCCATGTGTCCGAGTATATACAGATGGGTCAGCATAGGATCTATGTGTCCGAGTATATACAGATGGGTCAGCATAGGATCCATGTGTCCGAGTATATACAGATGGGTCAGCATAGGATCTATGTGTCCGAGTATATACAGATGGGTCAGCATAGGATCCATGTGTCCGAGTATATACAGATGGGTCAGCATAGGATCTATGTGTCCGAGTATATACAGATGGGTCAGCATAGGATCCATGTGTCCGAGTATATACAGATGGGTCAGCATAGGATCCATGTGTCCGAGTATATACAGATGGGTCAGCATAGGATCTATGTGTCCGAGTATACACAGATGGGTCAGCATAGGATCCATGTGTCCGAGTATATACAGATGGGTCAGCATAGGATCTATGTGTCCGAGTATATACAGATGGGTCAGCATAGGATCCATGTGTCCGAGTATATACAGATGGGTCAGCATAGGATCTATGTGTCCGAGTATATACAGATGGGTCAGCATAGGATCCATGTGTCCGAGTATATACAGATGGGTCAGCATAGGATCCATGTGTCCGAGTATATACAGATGGGTCAGCATAGGATCTATGTGTCCGAGTATATACAGATGGGTCAGCATAGGATCCATGTGTCCGAGTATATACAGATGGGTCAGCATAGGATCCATGTGTCCGAGTATATACAGATGGGTCAGCATAGGATCTATGTGTCCGAGTATACACAGATGGGTCAGCATAGGATCCATGTGTCCGAGTATATACAGATGGGTCAGCATAGGATCTATGTGTCCGAGTATATACAGATGGGTCAGCATAGGATCCATGTGTCCGAGTATATACAGATGGGTCAGCATAGGATCTATGTGTCCGAGTATATACAGATGGGTCAGCATAGGATCCATGTGTCCGAGTATATACAGATGGGTCAGCATAGGATCCATGTGTCCGAGTATATACAGATGGGTCAGCATAGGATCTATGTGTCCGAGTATATACAGATGGGTCAGCATAGGATCCATGTGTCCGAGTATATACAGATGGGTCAGCATAGGATCTATGTGTCCGAGTATATACAGATGGGTCAGCATAGGATCCATGTGTCCGAGTATATACAGATGGGTCAGCATAGGATCTATGTGTCCGAGTATATACAGATGGGTCAGCATAGGATCTATGTGTCCGAGTATATACAGATGGGTCAGCATAGGATCCATGTGTCCGAGTATATACAGATGGGTCAGCATAGGATCTATGTGTCCGAGTATATACAGATGGGTCAGCACAGAGTGCAGTAAAGAATGAAGGAGCAGGAGTGTATATAGAATACCCAAATTACACTATAATTATGATGCAAAGATACAAGCGATGAAATTGGCGACGGAAAAATTGCTGAACACCAACCTTGGCCCGTTTCCTGACAGATAAAAAATCAGTACTCCAAGCACTATCATCCGGGAAGCTGTCAGATCTAAATGTTTTATTGTCAACATTGAGCAAGCAGCTCAGAGTCACGGTGCCGTGGATACCGTCTCATTGCAGAATACCAGGGAGTGAGAGAGCTGACACACTGGCCAGGGAAGGTGTCGCAAGCGAGCAACCAGATGTACCAGTTACTAACCATCAAAAGAAGATGATTATTAAATCAATGAGAGAGCTTCCACCACAAATACAAGATGACTATTACAATATAAACAGGCAAGAGCAGATTGTCATACCACGCCCCAGAACAGGATACAACCGACTCCACAGCCACATGTACACAACATTTAAGATTGGCAGCTCAAATATGTGTACTTGTGAACAGGCACCCCAGACTACGGAGCGTATACTTCAGGACTGCCCAGAGTATGAGATACTGAGACGGACATACTGGCCAGGAGAAGCAACACTGGAAGGGAAACTATATGGATTTAGTGTGAACTGCAGAAGACAGCGAGGTTCATACAAGAGACAACTTTGCAGATGTGGACATAATCTTAGCGACATAAGACATTGAGGTTCATACAAGAGACAACTTTGCAGATGTGGACATAATCTTAGCGACATAAGACATTGAGGTTCATACAAGAGACAACTTTGCAAATGTAGACATACTCTTAGCGACAGAAGACATTGAGGTTCATACAAGAGACAACTTTGCAGATGTAGACATACTCTTAGCGACAGAAGACATTGAGGTTCATACAAGAGACAACTTTGCAGATGTAGACATACTCCAAGCGAACGAAAGAAGAAGTTCTTACAATTGTAAATGACGAACGCACCACACATTATATTAAAGGCGTGGGGAAACATATACTATCATTTATTTCGTGTGATATTCTCACTCCAATCGTGTGTAGTTCATCGTGTTGAGCTCTACTGGTACTAGTATCTAGCCATGTTTGGGGGAAGCCCTTGCCTCGCGTGCACAGCCAGCCCACCCCTGTCGGACCCTGTAGCTTGAGTAAATGTATGACAACATTCTCTTGCAAGTTGTTCCTGGTAAATGTGGCTGTCATAGGCCAATCTTTGAATAATGTTTCCGTGTTGCTTGGTTCTAGTAATTCTAATAGCCGATAGGCATATTTTATTAACATATCAAATTCAAACTCCTGAAAAAGAAAGGAGAGACACTACCCCAAGCTTCATAACGAAAAACTACCCAAGCATGGCCTGGACCCATGCATACACCGACGGTTCTGTAACAAACACTACACAGAACGGAGGGGCAGGAGCATTCCTGAACCTACCAAATGGCAGAAAAATAACACTGTCATTCGCTACTGGTAAGTACACAAGCAATTTCAGAGCGGAGGCAGAGGCACTGAGGGCGGCAGTGGAAGAAATGGTAACACACAGTGAAAATGAGAGCCATATAGTCCTGCTGACAGATGCTCTCGCCGTAGTCACAGCGCTACAAAGCCAGAAAAACACTGAGCTTAATGACTTAAGAGCAGCACTCTGCAAACTGTGCCAGCAGTCCGCACCAAAAAGGGTAGTGGTACAGTGGATTCCGTCACACTGCAACATCCAAGGCAACGAGGAGGCAGACAGACTGGCAAAAGAAGGTGCAAGGCTACCACAAACAGATACCAGTATGACGTACGAAGAGTCAAAACGGCTTATCAAAGCCAGGTACATGACCAAATGGGAAACCGAACATACTGGTTACACCAAAAACGATGCCTATTACCAGTTGAACCGAAGAGAGCAGGTCGTTGTCTTCAGACTTCGCACTGGCCACAACAGACTGAGGTACCACCTATTCAACAAATTGAAGATAGGGTGTACCGACGAATGCCCGTGCGGTACTGGTAAAATGACCACTGAACATCTGCTGCAGAACTGCCCGACATACGAGGATCAGAGAGAGCAGATGTGGCCATTGCCAGTGGAACTGCAAGACAAGCTCTATGGTAGTGGCGAGAGTCTCAGGATGACCGCCGCTTTTTTCGAAAAAATAATGGTTACTGTCTGACTGTGTACGCAGAAGAAGAAGAAGAAGAAGAAATTCAAACTCGAGTAGAGCAATATCAAATTTAGATTCTTCTTCTTCTTCTTCTTCTTCGTACGCAGTCAGACAGTAACCATTATTTTTTTCGAAAAAAGCGGCGGGCATCCTGAGGCTGTCGACACTGCCATAGAGCTTGTCTTGTGGTTCCACTGGTGATGGCCACATCTGCTCTCTCTGATCCTCGTCTGTCGGGCAGTTCTGCAGCAGATGTTCAGCGGTCCTTTTACCAGTACCGCACGTTCATTCGTCGGTACCACCTATCTTCAATTTGTTGAATAGGTGGTACCTCAGTCTATTGTGGCCAGTGCGAAGTCTGAAGACAACGACCTGCTCTCTTTTGTTCAACTGGTAATATGCATCGTTTTTGGTGTAACCAGTATGTTCGGTTTCCCATTTGGTCATGTATCTGGCTTTAATAAGCCGTTTTGACTCTTCGTACGTCATACTAGTATCTGTTTGTGGTAGTCTTGCACCTTCTTTTGCCAGTCTGTCTGCCTCCTCGTTGCCTTGGATGTTGCAGTGTGATGGGACCCACTGTAACACTACCCTTTTTGGTGCTGACTGCTGGCACAGTTTGCAGAGTGCTGCTCTTAAGTCATTAAGCTCAGTGTTTTTCTGGCTTTGTAGCGCTGTGACTACGGCCAGAGCATCTGTAAGCAGGACTGTATGGCTTTCATTTTCTATATCTGTCACCATTTCTTCCATTGCCGCCCTCAGTGCCTCTGCCTCCGCTCTGAAATTGCTTGTGTACTTACCAGTAGCGAATGACAGTGTTATTTTTCTGCCATTTGGTAGGTTCAGGAATGCTCCTGTCCCTCCGTTCTGTGTAGTGTCTGTTACAGAACCGTCGGTGTATGCATGGGTCCAGTCCATGCTTGGGTAGTTTTTCGATATAAAGCTTAGGGTAGTATCTCTCCTTTCTTTTTCTGTCTGGCAGTTTTTGTTTCCAATACCTGGTATATTTTCTACCACCTCTGGAAATATATCTTGCCTCCAGGTAGGTTTTCGTACAGTAGTGATGGGCTTTGGTGTTGTTAGTGCGTTTATGGGATCTTCGTGCATCTTTGCTTAGGCTATTTTTGCAAAGTTTCTTCGCTTTAGTTTCCCATTTCCCAAATTGTTTAGTCTCTGGTGCATTGGGTGGTCAGTCGGTCTTCGGAGTTTCTCTGACTGCAGCTGGGCTCTGCAGTCTCTTCTATCGGTCATGAGTTGCAGCTTTGTAATCTTTTCAAGTTCTACAATTGGCGTTGACTTCATGCCTCCTGTTATAACTCTCATGGCTTGGTTTTAAAGTTTGTTAACTTTATCGAAGTTCCCCTTTGCTGCTGTTGTCCAAGCCGAAATGCCATACTCGAGAACTGGTCTCACTCTTCCAGTGTACAGTTTCTTTAGTATACTTTCGTCTGCTCCCCAGCTTGTGCCAGCTAGTTTCCTCATGATTGCCATTCTTTCTCTGGCTCTCATTCGGTTTCTCTCGATCTGACTTTTCCATGTCATGCGCCGATCAAATGTGACTCCCAGATAGTTTGGGTTGTCGTTTTGCTGCAGGAATTTGCCATTTAGGCTTAATTTGGTGTTTTGTGGTTTGATTGAAAGCAAGAATATTGTGCATGTGGTTTTCTCCTCGTTTATTTTGACCAGCCATGGTCGACCAATCTTCCAGCGATGTTAGGGCCTGCTGCATCCGATTTCTTGCTATGGTGAGATTCTTTTCAGAGGTCCACATAGCCAGATCGTCTGCAAACATTGAGCTATGGACTCTTCTTGGTATATTTTCTGTAATGTCGTTTATATACACCAGGAAGAGTGTGGGTGACAGTACTCCCCCTTGGGGTACTCCCTGCTCGAGTGTCACCTTTTTGCTCATCTGCCCTTGTACTTGTACTCTGGCCGTTCTTTGTTTGAGGTAGTGGTTGATCCACTTGTACATTCTCCCACAAACTTCACTTCTCCTTAGCTTGACTCTAAGTCCGTCTTTTCTGACTTTGTGAAATGCCTTCTCCAGGTCCATCCAAACCGCTACTGTGTGTTTCTGTGCCTGGTAGGCATCTTCTATTTCCTGGGCTATGAGGATGACCTGGTCCTCAGTGGATCTATGCTGTCTAAAGCCGGCTTGCTGTGGAATTAGTATTCGTTTTTCTTCCAGATGCCACATCAGTCTGGTGTTTATCATACGTTCCATCAGTTTGCCGACACAGCTCAGTAGGCTGATAAGCCTGTATCCATTCGGATCTGTTTTGTTCTTTCCATTCTTTGGAACTGGTACAAGTACTGCGTCTTTCTATGCCTGGGGTACAATTCCCCTTTTCCAGCTTTGGTTCAGGACCGATAGCAGTTTCCTCTTCGCTGTTTGACCCAGCCCCATCAGCATTTCGTTTGTTATCCCGTCTTTTCCGGGAGATTTCCTTTTCCTTAATGTTCTCATGGCCTCTTCCATTTCGCTCATTGTTAATTTGGCCATCATGTGCTCTTCAGGTGCCTTATTGATGTTGTCGTGCCCCTTTTGCACTTCGCTAATGTCTGTATGCCTATCTGCAGGGACTTCGATGTGGTTTGCTTTGGCATAGTGTTCTACAAAAGCGTTTGCGGCTTTCTTCCCTGTGAGCAGGTTTTCGCCCTGCTTGATGGTAATTTGTTTGTTTGAAGGGGTTTCGTCGTTCATGGCTCTGACTAGCTTCCATAGCTTGTTCCCTTCTTTGTCTAAGTTGAGACTTTCAGTTTTGTTTTTCCAGCTCTTTCTTGCTCTCTCCATAGATTGTTCTCGCTCTGCCATGTTCCTAGCATTTGTGATTGCATCTTCCGCTTTCTGCAACTCATCATTCCAGTAGGGCTTATAGTTTATCCTAGCCCCTCTTGGGATGGTTTCAGTGGCGGCTTGCATTATTGCCTTGCTTAGGCTTTCCACCATGGGCTTCATTTTGTTGTTTCGTGTGTTGATGGTTTCACACAGCCCGTCTGTCAGGATTGCAAATCTGTCCCAGTCGGCTCGTTTGTAATTCCAACGTGGGAGCGGTTTTGTTTCCTGTGGGCCTACTTCCATATCAATGTCTAGCCTGATCGGCCTGTGGTCGCTACCTGCCAGTTGGTTTAGCACCTGGCGGTCTATTTTATGGTGTATGTCCTGTGTGGAGAAGGCCAAATCTGGAGTCGAGGTTGTATGCCATGTTCTAGAATAGAAGCTAGGGCTATCCTCCGGCCTATTGATTAGGGAGAGATTTGTGTCTATCTCCCAATCTTCCACTTCGTCACCTCTGCTGTCTGTGTCCGAGTATCCCCATCTCTCCGAGTGGCTGTTGAAGTCTCCAACTACTATGCAGTTGGAGTCTTTGACGTCCATACTCGAGAGCGACAGGTCCTTATTTGGTGGTTCGTACAGATTGAAAATGCGGAGCTTCGTCTCTTGAGCCATTATGTCAACTCCTACAATTGCTGCTTGTCCGGTGTGATTGACAGATACCGCGCTACTAGGTATGCAGTTTCGGGTCAGTATCAGGACCCCTCCTTTGTGACCTTCTCTATCGAGACGGAAGGTCTGGTATCCTCTGATTGAGAATTTATGGTTTTTGTTGAGGTGCGTTTCCTGGATACATGCCACGTCAATCTTACCTTCATGCAGGTGATGTGTTAGGGAAAGCTTTTTGTTAACGACACCCTCCGAATTCCACTGTAGTATTTTGAGGGTCTTGAGTTTTTGGTCAATAGGAGTTGCCCCATAGCCATGTGCCTTGACTCCACGACACATGGGTGGGTGACCACCAGTAGTCAAGGGTGGTCCCCTTCGAGGCGTGAGGCCTGGCACTATCGCTGCCTGGCGGGACTCTGCAGGATGAGCGTCATACGTTTTTCTGATCGGTTGTACTGTCATCATACTGCGATTTACGTTGCACTGTTTTGTTAGGCTTGTGGCCCCGTGCATCCGATTTCAACAGGCGTTTCTGTAGGGATGCCCTCCTTAGCCTTTGGCTAAGTGGAACTGCAAGACAAGCTCTATGGCAGTGGCGACAGCCTCAGGATGACCGCCGCTTTTTTCGAAAAAATAATGGTTACTGTCTGAATGCGTACGAAGAAGAAGACGAAGAAGAAGATTTGAGTAGATCAATATCAAATTCAGATTTGAGTATAGCAATATCACACTCAGACTCGAGTAGAGCAATATCAAATTAAGATTTGAGTAGAGCAATATCAAATTCAGACTCGAGTAGAGTAATATCAAATTCACTAGAATGAAGAAATTTCAAATTCAGACTTGAGTGGAGCTATTTCAGATTCAGACTTTAGTAGAGCAGTATCAAATTAACTCGAATAAAGAAATCTCAGATTCAGACTTGAGTGGAGAAATGTCAGACTTGAGTAGAGCTATTTCAGATTCAGACTTCAGTAGAGCAATATCAAGTTCACTCGAATAAATAAATCTCAAACTCAGACTCGAGTAGAGCTATCTCCGATGCACACACATAAAAAAAAACCAAACCAAAAACTCACATAAATAACCACTATCGTATGTAATAAACAGAACAAAAACAGATAATTGCAAAAATAACTGAATCGTTTATTGACTATCTTCAAATTACACGATACATCCAGATCAAGCGTGATGTCAACAAATATTTGTGTCAAAGAAATGTTATTTTGAAGCCGACAGATAATAAAATGTACTTTTCTAATGTGAAACATGTGATTGCATTTGGTACACAAATATTTAATTCAAGCTCGATTATACTTCTAAATAGTATAGAGATCACTATAGATCTAGAACCGTATATAACTAAATATGAAATACAATACGCTGTACAAGCGACACTATCAAACAAGTCACCAGGACCAGATGACATTCCTGTCGAAATAATCAAGGCAGCGATAACCTGGCTACACAGACTGTATAAACAAGCTAAACAAGAAACACAAGAAGAGTGGTGAAGTGCAACAATACTCCGCATTTGGGAAAAAAAAGCAGCAAAAAAGACTACAAAATATAGAGGAATATTACATTGGTTATTCCGTGGCGAAGTGGTTAAGCCGTTGGCCTCGTGATCAGGTGGTGCGGGTTCGACTCAGGACTCCGTCGTCTTTTTCACGGGTGCTTGATGCGTAGTCCCCTGCATCTCGTAGTCGCCCCCTCTTAGTTTATAGTTCTTAGTCAATCTGTACTTCTACAGGGTCAAATGCCCCTGTGCAGGTCCCATCTGTAGTATGAGCTGGATAGAGCCGGGAGAAGAGTTTCCTGCTTATCGGGCTAGGCCCGAGCAGTTTAATACTTCTCTGCGTTGGGGCAAGCGATTATGGAAGGTGGTTAACATATGTTAATAGATCCATCTTAATAGACTTAAACACAAAAGCACAATAGACCCGCAGCCTGTTAAGCGCCATCTATGTAGTTCTTAACAAACCACTAAACCATAGCCGATGTTATGCCATGTCACACAGTTAGTCGCTTCTTACGACATGCTCTCTGTGAGACAGTGGTACTATTCGTGTCCTTGTCATTCATAAAGATCCCGACAGAGCACTCGGGCAGACATTAAAAGGGCATACTGGAAAGACATTTTTTAAAGTACTGGAAAAGAGGCTACGCCTAACCATAGAACCACAACATAGTGAAGCACAGATGGGATTTAGGAAAAACAGAAGATGTACAGATGCATTCTACGCGCTCAGACAACTAAGGGAGACAACAACAGAGTACGACCAGACACTACATGCTGCTTTCGTAGACCAAGAGGAAGCATTCGATAGAGTGAATAGATACCAACTGGGGACAGCACTAGAACGTTATGGAGTAACTAAGCATTTGACCAATCTATGTAACAGTCTTTATGTAAATAATCAATGCACAGTTAGAACAAAAGCAGTCTATTCCGATATATGTCATGTTAGCTTCAGTGTACGGCATGGTTGTGTACTATCTCTTTTACTGTTTATCACATATATAGATGCAATAGGTAAAAAAGCCTACAATAGTGAGAGAAACAACCTCAGTGATCACTTGATTAACTGGGATCAAGATGCTGAGCATGATGCAGTGGTCAGCGTCTCATAGCTGACTGCTAGTGTCAGAACCAGCGAACCAAAGCTGCCAAGACCCTTCTACACCTCCACGCGGTGATCCTGGACAACAGGCTGCAGCAGGGCAGACTGGCTAAGGAGAAGGACTCGAAGAGGGAATGCTAACCCGGTACTCAAACAATGCTTGTTGAAGTCGGAGGTGTTGGACCGAAAGGTGCAAATATCGCAGTCAAGCTGAAAACTACGACGCAACGCATTCCGTTCTCTGGACTACATTCTGCTACTTAAGCCCTTTCAGTGTTTGGTAGTGGGAGATTGAGAATGAACGAAGCCAAGCCAAGCCACGCCAAGCCAAACCAAGCCAAGCCAAGCCAAACCAAGCCAAACCAAGCCAAGCCAAGCCAAGCCACGCCACTTGATTAAGTTTTCTTTGCTGATCACCTCAGAAGAACAAATGCAGGAACAAATCAATAATCTTAATCAAGTATGTACGAATTAGAGAATGAAAAACAATTTACATAGAGAAAACCGAAGTTACTACGATTTCAAGAAAAGAAATAAAAACAATATTCATACAAAACCAACAAGCAAAGCAGGTAAACAATTTCACGTACCTTCGTAACATAATCTCTGTCGATGACAAAGCCGACAAGGAAAGACAAAACATATGTAACAAAGCAAGTATATTCATTGGGCACACGACCCCGATATTACAATGTAAACAAGTGAAAATGGATTTAGACAGAACGCTATACAGCATAATACTCTTGCCCTCATTGTGATATCAGTGCCAGAATTGAACATTAACAAACAAAGATAAAAGAAACTTTGTAACTAAAGAGATGAAATGCCTACGCAAAATGCTTGGAGTAACAGAGATGGATAGAATCAGAAACAAAGATACTAGAAGACAAGTGGGTACAACACCAGTGATAGACCTCATTAAGAGACAGTAAACCAAATGGTTCGACCACGTGACATTTCAAACACCACCAGAAAGCTCTGCTATACAGATACAATGGATACAATGGATTCAAAGCCAAAGGCCGACCATGCAAAAGATGGATATGAGAAATACTAGAAGCAGGAAAGCTCCCCGTGAACGAAGCACGCACTAAGAAACCTCTTCATAACCTGGGTTGAAAGGTGCAAATAGGACAAACAACGACAAGAGAGAAAATAATAGTAATGATATAATCAGGATCAAGACTTTACCCAAGAATTTTCCAGGAATGTGATCTTTTTCTAGACTGAAATTGTGAATATGAAATTAAACACAAACAAGACTAAACAATCATCACCTTCATCACCGTCATCATCATCATCATCATTACTATCACCATCCCCATCACCATCCCCATCACCATCATCATCATACCATCACCATCATCATCATCACCATCACCACCATCATCATCACCATCATCATACCATCATCACCACCATCACCACCAACATCATCACCATCATCATCATTACCATCATCACCATCATCATCACCATCATCACCAACACCATCATCATCATCATAATCACCATCATCATCATTACCATCATCACCACCATCACCACCAACATCATCACCATCATCATCATTACCATCATCACCATCATCATCACCATCATCACCAACATCATCACCATCATCATCATTACCATCATCACCATCATCATACCATCATCACCATCACCACCATCACCACCAACATCATCACCATCATCATCATTACCATCATCACCATCATCATCACCATCACCACCATCATCACCATCATCACCATCACCACCATCATCATCATACTATCATCATCACCACCATCATCACCATCATCACCATCACCACCAACATCATCATCATCATCACCATCATCACCATCATCATCATACCATCATCATCACCACCATCATCACCATCACCACCATCATCATCATCATCACCATCATCACCATCATCATCATACTATCATCATCACCACCATCATCACCATCATCACCATCACCACCAACATCATCACCATCATCACCAACATCATCACCATCATCATCATTACCATCATCACCATCATCATCACCATCATCACCAACACCATCATCATCATCATCATCACCATCATACTATCATCATCATACTATCATCATCACCACCATCATCACCATCATCACCATCACCACCATCATCATCATACTATCATCATCACCACCATCATCACCATCACCACCATCATCATCATCATCACCATCATCACCATCATCATCATACTTTCATCATCACCACCATCATCACCATCATCCCCATCACCACCAACATCATCATCATCACCATCATCCCCACCATCATCACCATCATCACCACCATCATCATCACCATCATCATCATCATCACCACCAACATCATCACCATCATCATCATCATCACCACCATCCTCACCATCACCACCATCATCATCATCATCATCAATATTCCATCATCATCATCACCATCATCATCATACTATCATCATCATCACCATCACCACCAACATCATCCCCATCATCATTACCACCATCATCATCACCATCACATCTTCATCACCATCATCACCACCATCATCATCATCATCACCATCATCATTATCATCATCAGTTTCGTAACCTGAAAGGTCATTGGGACACCAAATTTGCAGCTTGAGGGACCAGTTTCCGCCACTCCACTCGGCAGTTTTGTGTCAGGCCATTTTTTTCTAGCTTTAGACCTTCCCGTCCACTCTCTTATCTTCCCATCTCTTTTTCAGCTTCCCTGTCTTACGCTTCCCAGGCACAGTACCTTGTAGGATCGTCTGGGCTGACCGAGACGATCTTAATAGGTGCACACACCATGTGAGCGTGTGTGCTTTTACCATAGTCAATAGACCTTTATATTGGCCGATCTCTCTCTCTCTCTTAACGGTGTTCCGAGCTGACGTAGACTCGATACGCAATACCGAGGATTCGACACAGACATCTCATCCCCATTGCACAAATTCTACGCTTTAGAACCGCTGTGAAAGTCCAAGTTTCCCAGGCGTAAAGGGGGACAATTGATTAAACTAGACGTGGATTTCAGGTTTACATTTCATGTCTTTGCATCACTATCTCTTTCGGAGTGTCTTCCCATTACTTGCCGAATTCTAGGTGTCTGAGGAACCCCGAATGAGAACCGCTGGTTTAGAGCTAGGGTACGAGGAAGACAATACACAGATGAGTCTATCATTCTTATCAGGCAAAAATCCAAACCTCAGGCTAATAGAGTGATGAATAAAGCTTAGAAACGTTTGAAATGTGGTTCTACCGTAGAATGGAAAGAGTGAGTTGAACAGAAATAAGATTCAAAGACAATACACTCAATGATGTAGGCGCACAAAGACAAATATTGCATATGATACAAAAACGTCGATTGAGTTGGATGGGTCACAATATGGATTGACTTTGTTCGTTCTATCTCCCGCTACCAAACCCTGAAAGGGCTTAAGTAGCAGAATGTAGTCAAGAGAACTGAATGCGTTGTGTCGTAGTTTACAGCTTGACTGCAATATTTGCACCTTTCGGCCCAACACATCTGACTTCAGGAAGCATTTTTTGAGTACCGGGTTAGCATTCTCTCTTCGAGTCCTTCTCTTTAGCCAGTCTGCCCTGCTGCAGCCTGTTATCCAGGATCACCGCGTGGAGGTGTAGAAGGGTCTTGGCAGCTTTGGTTCGCTGGCCCTGAAACTAGCAGTCAGCTATGTGTAGCTAACTACTGCAGGTCATGCGCTGCTCAGCATCTTGATCCCCGGGTCACAATATGAAACATGAAAGTCTTCTACAGAAAATACTAGAGGGCAAGATTCAAGGGAAGAAAGGACCGGGGCGACGAACACTTACATTTACATCTCAGGCATGGAGGAACATTGAAGTACGAACGTATGATAGAATTAAGAGAACTGAAGAGGATAGGGTCAAATGGAGAGACAAAGTCAGACAACATTATAGCCAGTCTCAGGACTGATCAACCAGAGGATAGGGTCAAATGGAGAGACAAACTCAGACAACCTTACAACCAGTCTCTGCACTGATCAACTAGAGGATAGGGTCAAATGGAGAGACAAACTCAGACAACCTTACAATCAGTCTTATGACTGATCAACCAGAGGATAGGGTCAAATGGAGAGACATGCTCAGACAACCTTACAACCAGTATCAGGACTGATCAACCAGAGGATAGGGTCAAATGGAGAGACAAACTCAGACAACCTTACAACCAGTATCAGGACTGATCAACCAGATGATGATGATGAGGCTGGAAGTCTACGAGTCGTATTAACAGAAAGAAATCGACATGAACCGGGTAGAACTACGTGGCGAACAGACGCACACAATCCTGACTGTGGAACCAACCATAATTGGCAATGACAGGCAGAGGGGCATAGGTCTATTAACCTAAATTTTTTAAACTGGTTATAAAACTCTGCAGCGTCTGTATACAACCAGTTTCATTTACGAATCGTGTTCTAATCAAACCGGACCTAACTGCACCAAGTGAACATACGTACAATGCACATGATGACGTCACTTCTGATATAAACAGCACATACCAACAGTCAAGTTTGGAAAATGTCGTTATCCTTCGACTCATAGTTCCCTCATCAGACCGTTGAAAACGTGGCGGGTGTGATACGGAATCCGTCCAGAGTTGATCAGTGAGCAGTGATTCGGTTTCTAACAGCTGAAGGATATCGACCAGTTGACATTCATTGCCACATGAAGTAATGGAGGAAGGGACAATTAATGCATTTAAGAATGGAATGTATGATCAACATATCTTTTAAAGCAAGGAAATGTAAATTAAACTTGATTCTTGAATCTCGGAACCATCATCATCCTACAGAGGACATTCCATAAGTGTTCCGTTCTCCGTCCAAGCAGCCAGCCAAGCGTATATATGAGTCCCAAGTCAGGTGTTCATTTCGTGTTCTTCGGATCTTTCCAAACAGAACACACTTTCTCCCCATTCCCTTAGTCATTTCCAAATCCATCATCCACAGAACATATGTATTTCCGAGACCCTCTCTCTCATCATTCTGTAGACTGTCTATGACTGCCCTTATCAACTCGACCCTGTTTCTCGTCATCACCGCGTCGTAAATGAAAGTGATTGTAAACAGACTCCATTAAACTAGTATAAAGATGTTCAGTTTTTTTTAAAGTATATATATATATATATATATATATATATATATATATATATATATATATATATATATATATATATAAATGTAATGCTAGCTAATTATTAATTGTCATTGCTCAATAGATCCGCTGCGTGTCGGAATATGGTCGTACAAAATCATAGATATGTAGAAACAGATATTCAGTTTAGTATCTTGGAAAAAAATAACAAAAGAAAAACAAAAGAATTTCAGCGAAGTGTCGCGACATTTCCTTTCAAATTGATTGAAAGAGATAAAATTAAATTTCACAAAACATTTTAACATTCGGAAATATACCTCCCTTGTATCTGGGAAAACAGTCGTGGAAAACAAATTAATAATAGAACATATTCTTTGATGAGTTCCACACTCTGATAAATATGGCGTGTGTTGTACATGATTGTGTACATGAAACTTTCTATCTCAGTGTTTGTGCAAATGACAATTAGAATATAGGAGAAGACATATATTGGTTTAAAATATGGGCTGCCATTATTTGTTCAAGTGAAAATTGTTCAAATTAAATGTGTATTTACAAATGTAAATGAATGAACGATATTACACACACTAATTGTACACTTGTAAAAATATTCGATATAATCAGAAACGAAGTTATTAGGAAAAAAGTAAGTACAACACTAGCGCTAGACCTCATCAAGAGACAGCAAACTAAATGGTTAGACCATGTGACGCGACAAACACCAAATATTATCCCTCGGATAGCAATGCTACACAGATGCAATGGTTACAGAGCCAAAGGCCGACCACGTGAAAGATGGATAGTAGAAATAGCAGAAGCAGTAAAGATCAAGGGGGACGGCGTGGGCTAGTATTTGAGTGACAGGGCTCACAAACCGAAGGTGCTGGATTCGATCCCCGTCACAGCACCGGCCGTTAACCCAAGGAAGCAAACCCTTAGAAAATGCAGGAGGAAACAGGCCCTTACATAAAATGGATGCCGAAGTCTGATGCACTGGGCCGACAGGAAGAAAATAAAAACCGTAGGTCAACGCACGCCTTGGGAAATAGAGAAATAAGGCGAACGCAAAAACAACAAAAAAAGTCAAGATTCCCGCGTACAAAGCCCATACTAGGGCAAGAAATCTCTTCATAACCTAAGGCTGAAAAGGTACACGCAGGATACAAGTGAAAAGAAGACGAAAGAAAAATTTTTACACTTAACTGAACTTACCTTAACATCTTTATACTGGCTTAGAAGACTCTACAGAGTCTGTATACAACCAGTTTTATTTACATGACCTTGCTCTAAAAACTATGCACATCTAATTTATTCTTAAATGCTTAATTGTCCATGTCTCCACTACCTCCAAGCATTCACTTCGGTTATATGAATTTAAATTGTGTAACGTACAATTACCTACGTAATATACATATTATTGACAACGAAGAATTGGCTTAGCTTCGTTCATTCTCAATCTCCCACTATCAAATACTAAAAGGGCTTAAGTAGCAGAGTGTAGTCCAGAGAGCGGAATGCGTTGTGTCGTAGTTTACAGCTTGACTGCGATATTTGCACCTTTCTGTCCAACGCATCCGACTTCAGCAAGCATTTTTTGAGTACCGGGTTAGCATTCCCTCTTCGATCCCTTCTCCTTAGCCAGTCTGTCCTGCTGCAGCCTGTTATCCAGGATCACCGCGTGGAGGTGTAGAAGGGTCTTGACAGCTTTGGTTCGCTGGCCCTGACGCTAGCAGTCAGCTATAAGTCGCTGACCACTGCAGCTCATTCGCTGCTCAGCATTTTGATCCCCAACGAATTTTTGATATGGAAACAATTTATCATTCGACGTATATTGTATGCTAAATAGATTGTATTAATTATTAAGATATGTCCATTTATACGTTATGTATTTTATTTAATGTTTTGTTCGGAAAAAAATCGTTCACCATTTTACATATATATATACTTGTACCAAATGGAAATTAAATTCTGATAAAATATAATCCATGAATTGATGTGCTTTTGTAAACTGTTGCTATATTTATTCCATTATGCTACTCTGCCTATATATGAATCCATTTGTACACAAGTTAACGATGCAACATATCTCTAAAACACGTAATCTTATTGTTCAACTTCAAATAGTAATTTCTCGGCTCGATGAATTCGGAAATAGTTGCTTTCATGTTTTCGTAATCTTAACCCCGTCTCTACTGTATATGTGCACACATTCATACCATTCCTATACATTTTTTATATGATAAAAGTTTTGTTTTTCTGTATTTTTTTAACTCTTATCTTATCTTAACTTATCTTATCTTACAACCTTACCTTACCTTACCTTATCTTACACTACCTTACCTATTCATCTATCTATCTATCTATCTATCTATCTATCTATCTATCTATTTATCTATCTATCTATCTATCTATCTATCTATCTATCTATCTATCTATCTATCTATATCTATATATCTATATATATATATATCTATATCTATATATATCTATATATATTTATATATATATCTATATATATAAATATATATATCTATCTATCTATCTATCTATCTATCTATCTATCTATCTATCTATCTATCTATCTATCTATATATATCTATCTATCTATATATCTATCTATCTATATATCTATCTGTCTGTCTGTCTGTCTATCTATCTATCTGTCTAGCTTCAGTCTACTTTGGCGTCGTTGGGAGGTGTCAAATCCTTTGTTTCATATTTTTTTGGCAGGTGAAAATCCAGTGATGACTTGCCAGGTCAATCCCAGCATCTGTTAGACTTAAGAATATACGATCGCCTGTTTTTGAGACTGGTGGAGGTGGAAGCGTAAATTAGAGTAAGGTAGCAAGGTAGACCCGCTGAAATCTAAGTAATCTAAGCTTCTCTGCTATCCACATAACCAAGACCTGATATTATAGCCACACAGTCCCTTTTTTGCGACATATTCTTTGTGGGGCTAGTATCCCTAGAATAATTTTAGTAAATTTTTAACTTGACTTTTGACGGAGCAGCGGTTGAGATAGAGGTAATTCCTAAGGTGTTTTTAACGTGCGCGGCACTGCACACGGGTGTCTGATCTCACTACTCAGAGATCAGCGGAAATATTTACTGGATGATCCACATAAACAAATCTCGGTCTCCGCCGTGATTTGAACCCGCGACTTCCGGCACCTTACCTCTAGACCACTGGGTCCCCCAGACCGTGGTCTTTTAGACGACATCATAGTGTATTAACAAGTGCTTGGATGAATATGCGCGTGGGTATGAACCTATGATCGTTAGGGCGCTCTCAGTGGTCAAACCCAACCAAAGTCCAAGGTGCTTGTAAGTGTGTGTGTGTATGAAAAGTTATAAACCTGAGTCTGCCAATGGTCTGCAAAGTATGTATGAATATAATTCTTAAGGTGACTTGGGATACTTGGAATTCTGGTATTCAAACATGTCTGTTGCCAGATAGCCGAAGTGCTTCGGATACACATAATCGAAGTAGATTTAGGCAGCGGCCGCCGCTAGGTCTATTCTTTACGATTTCCAACTGCCACTGAATTTTAAACATGCTCAATACTAAACACGGACGTCCGATCTCACTACCCGGAGATCGGGGGAATTTTTACCAGAAGATCAACGTAAAACAAAACTGTCTCTACCGTGATTCGAACCCGGGACCTCAGGCACTCGAGGCGGACACCTTACCTCGAGACCACTGTGGATGATTTAGACACTAAGGTGATTTAGATCCTATATAATAACACACCTCCAATTTTGAAAACAGCTCAAATATTAGTCAATTTTCATAGTCTCATCTCCATAACGTATTGTCATTCTAATTGCTGCTTCGTAATACTACTACGGCCAAAGTTCAATGTTCACAAACCCTTTATACAAGAAATAATATAACGGACTATCCTCCACAAACGGAAAGTAATGGCAACCTACCGTACTTGCCAAAAAACGTATAACAGCCAAATAGATGGTGGCTGTAAGAAGCGACGTTCTGTGAAGGGCATGCTAATTACTTGAAACAAAAAAAAAGAATATTTCTTTTTTAATAATTTCCTTAGGCTTGTTAGAGGAAATAAAGTGACTTAACTGGAGTGTCGTCCTAGATACGCAGTCACCTCCAAGTCTGGGATACACATGTCTCTAATATGTGTTCATCGCTGTTGTTCTGTTTTGTATTCGATTTAATTTGTGTTGCTCTTTGCCCTTACGAAGGTATTTTGGTGGTAACGTAGTATTTATGTTTTTGCTGCCTGATCGATGTCTCAGCTATAGTTGTCAATGTAATTATCCACCCCTGACAAGAAACCTCGAATGTGCTAGAGCATATGTTACTGCAGTAGTTTATGTGTGACATTTTTTATTGCGTGGTGATGTTGCTAACACAAAGCAGAACACCCTGTGGTAGGCTTTTACGGTTTACCTCAGACTGTAGTGGGCCTGTTCTGTGTTCCTCCCGTTTCTACAAGGGACAACTAAAATGATAAATTGGTTAGAGAACAGCCGTCTTGCTTAAGCAGAAGGTTCAAAAGAAGAAGAGGAAAGCGGGGAAAAGAATGAGAGGGAAAATAAATACAAGGAAATTAGTAACAAATGGACGGAAGTTTGGAGTACTAGCCTGGCGTGTTCTTATTATTGTTATTATTATTATGAATGCAATTTCTGTGCCTCTTTTGCCTTTTCTTCTTTTTTTAATCCTTCACCTCCTTTCTTCTTCTTCTTTCGACTTTCTTCTTCCTTCTTTCGCTACATTTTCTAATGTTTTTTTCCTTCTTCTTCTGCTTCTTCTTCCTCTTCTGTCATTCCTCTTTTGTCTGTTTCATTGTTCTTTCCCTACATTTTCTCTTTCTTTTTTGTTTTAATACTATTGTTGACATTTGTTTGCTTCTTTTTTTTTCTTCTTTCTTGTTTTTCTTCTTCTTTCTTTCTTTCTTCTTTCGCCATTCTTCTTCCTTCGCTCTCTACATCTTCTTCTTATTTTTGTCGTTTTTTTATTTGTTTCATCTTCTACTTTCGTTTTTCTTTTGTCTTTCTTCTTACTCTACATTTTCTTGTTAATTTTGTTATTATTATTCTTTTTTGTCTTCTACTTTGCAATTGTCTTATGTTTCTTCTTCTCCTTTGCCTACTTTCTTCTTTCTTCTTTCTCGTCTTCCTTCTTGTTTTTCTTATTGCTGTTCCTTCCTCTTTTAATCTTTTCTTCTTTCTCTACGTCTTTTTCTTTTTAAATTTTTTTCTTCTGCCCACTATTCCTTCTTCGTTTTCTTCTTCTTTTTCTTCTTCTTCTTCTTCTTCTTCTTCTTCGTCTTCTACCCATTTCTTCTGTATCCGCCAATCCAATTATTCACATTTCAGTTTCTAGAGCTCTCCATTATTTCAGAAAGACTACCCCACACTCACCAGGTATTTGCCCTGTGTACCTAAACCCATGGATTGGACAGCCATCTACCCAATAGGTGACTCAAGTCTGGATTAGAACTGTGAAACACACCGCCTGTGCACGGTTCGTGCAGGTTTCACTAATGAGACGATGATTATTTAATAATAATGTTCTGTGCAAGCGCATTGGCTCGTTTATTCGTGCGTGCGTTTGATTGGCTGTGATTCCTCCGAGGCGAGCGTGCATGCACGTGCTCGGTGGATGCATGATGTGCTATGTCGGTGGGTGTCACTCTGTCCTCCAGTTTTATGAGCGGAGGGAGAGAGAAAAAGAGAGGGAGAGAGAAAGAAAGAGGAAGTCGGCTAGGAAAGGGATGGGAGGTTGGTCGCAAGGTGTTAACATCTGAACAAATGTTCATCCCATTAGCGTGCAAACACGCTGACGATATTATCCTGTGTAAAAGGTCAGCATGAACCCTTCCATAGCTGTCACTGCTATTGTCAATGAAGTGATATTACTTAACTGATTCAATGCTTATAATCGATACATTGGCTTACAAGAAATATAAAATATTCATGTATTGCAAGACATTTTGTGATATATATATATAAGAGGGTCTCAGTGGTCTCATGGTAAAGTGTACGCCTGCCTCGGGTGCCGGAGGTCGCAGGTTCGAATCACGATGGAGTCCGGGATTTTATGAGAGATCGGACTCCCGTGTTCAGTGTCGATCCCGTTAAAAATCCACTGGCAGTTAGAAATCGAAAACATTAGGATTAACAGCCGCTGCCCGGACAACATTCAATAGTTATAGTTAAAAATCTACTACAACATAAAGTATGATAATGTGATGGAGGCGGTGACAGAAGCTCTGAGGTGGCTGTCCGAGTCATCTTCAACAGGAGCAGTCATTGTGTCAGACTCCCAAACACTGCTTCGGAAGGTGCAGAATAGGTGGCTTCGACATGAGTGGATGGCAGTGCTGGAGACCTCAAAACTCCAGGGGCTGGTGGGAATCTACTGTCCTGGTCATGCCGGGGTTCCGAGCTGATTTTTTTTGGCGTCACACGCACCCATAACAGGCACAGTGGACATGGATAAAGGTGACATGGTGAAGGTTATCAAGGACCACTTGCTGGAAGACGACACAGGCTGCGGCACTTTGGAATCAAATTAGGATTCAGTGGATCAGGGAACCTGAGAGGACAAAACAGGAAGGTGTACAACCAACAGGCTACAGGCACCATCAGCATCCACACTGTGCGCCATCTGCTGAGAGAGACTGAACGCCTATGGGTATGCCCGGAGTGCAGTGAAGTCGACTCCTAGAACAGAACAGTTAAAAATCTACCCACAATTATTTGTACTGTCCCTCGGGCCTAGTGAGCAGCAGGAAGTCTTAAAATACGTATTGCGTATAGTAAAACCGAAGCCTTCGGCTACCTGGCAAAAGACATTAACATGCATGAATACCAGGAATCCAGGTACATATACATAGATATGTGGCGTTAGACGTCGTGGGGAAGTGTGACCTTCTTTGTTTCAAATTTGGTCTAATGACAGGTGAAAATCCGCTGGTGTATCTGTAACTAATGGAATGAAATAACTAATGGAAATTAGATGAAAATACGAGCAGCGCATGAGCTGCAGTGGTCACTGACCCATACATAGCTGACTGCTAGCGTCAGGGCCAGCGAACCAAAGCTGCCAAGACCCTTCTACACCTCCACGCGGTGATCCTGGATAACAGACTGCAGCAGGGCAGACTGGCTAAGGAGAAGGGATCGAAGAGGGAATGCTAACCCGGTAGGTACTTAAAAAATGCTTGCGGAAGTAGGATGTGTTGGACCGAAAGATGCAAATATCGTAGTCAAGCTGTAAACTACGACACAACGCATTCCGTTCTCTGGACTACATTCTGCTACTTAAGCCCTTTCAATATTTGGTAGTGAGAGATTGAGAATGAACGAAGCCAAGTCAAGCAAAGATCAAGAATCTAATAACTAATGGAAATCAAAAGAAAATACTAATAACTAATGGAAATCAAAGAAATTACTTATAACTTATGAAAATAAAAATAAATTGATTATAATTAAGGGAACTCCAACAACAGTTGGAGTATACGATCGCCTATTTTTGAGGCTGATGGTGGTGGAAGCGTAAATAGGAGCAAGACAGACCCGCAGTCTGTCAGACGATATCTATACTGCTTTGCAAACCACTTGACCAAACAAAACCTGATGATATAGCACCCCCCCTCCCCCCTTTGCGACCTATCCTTTGTGGAGCGAGAATCCCTAGAATAATTTTAGTACATTTTGTAATTGAATTTTGCCCGATCAGCGGCCGTTAAGTCTACCCTTTTTGATTTCCAAATGCCAAAGGATTTTTTAACTTTCGCTACCACTGACCACGGGTGTCGGATCTCACTACTCACAGAACGGTGATAATTATTACCGGATGATCACGTGAACAAATCCTGGTCTCCGCCGTGATTTGAACCCGTGACCTCCAGCACCTGATAGGAACACCTTATCTCGAGGCTACTTATTAAACTGCACACTTTAAATCTGGAATCTCAAATACGCGGGCGTCAACTGGCCCGTCACGCCATATCCTTTAGTCCGTAAAGTATTGGGCACCATAAATTGAGGTAACAGAAATATCTATATAAATGGACACGGCCATTTAAATATAAAATAACTTGGAGAGAAACGTGCTAGAACAAATTGCGCATGTCAATCACGTCAGATCATTGATAACGGAAGACTGATGACGTCATCACAATGGCGAACCGAATCAGGCAAGACAAAACATGCAGAGCGCAATGAAAAGATGTTGTTATTGAATGCCCATAATGAGTAAGAAAAGGTAAGGGTTTGTCCCATAGTAGTTAACACTGCTGTCAGGGTATGAAGTTGTTAGAGACTTCAGTTCACTAAGTCGAGGTTTGTCCCATAGTAGTTAACACTGCTGTCAGGGTATGAAGTTGTTAGAGACTTCAGTTCACTAAGTCAAGGTTTGTCCCATAGTAGTTAACACTGCTGTCAGGGTATGAAGTTGTTAGAGACTTCAGTTCACTAAGTCAAGGTTTGTCCCATAGTAGTTAACACTGCTGTCAGGGTATGAAGTTGTTAGAGACTTCAGTTCACTAAGTCAAGGTTTGTCCCATAGTAGTTAACACTGCTGTCAGGGTATGAAGTTGTTAGAGACTTCAGTTCACTAAGTCAAGGTTTGTCCCATAGTAGTTAACACTGCTGTCAGGGTATGAAGTTGTTAGAGACTTCAGTTCACTAAGTCAAGGTTTGTCCCATAGTAGTTAACACTGCTGTCAGGGTATGAAGTTGTTAGAGACTTCAGTTCACTAAGTCAAGGTTTGTCCCATAGTAGTTAACACTGCTGTCAGGGTATGAAGTTGTTAGAGACTTCAGTTCACTAAGTCAAGGTTTGTCCCATAGTAGTTAACACTGCTGTCAGGGTATGAAGTTGTTAGAGACTTCAGTTCACTAAGTCAAGGTTTGTCCCATAGTAGTTAACACTGCTGTCAGGGTATGAAGTTGTTAGAGACTTCAGTTCACTAAGTCAAGGTTTGTCCCATAGTAGTTAACACTGCTGTCAGGGTATGAAGTTGTTAGAGACTTCAGTTCACTAAGTCAAGGTTTGTCCCATAGTAGTTAACACTGCTGTCAGGGTATGAAGTTGTTAGAGACTTCAGTTCACTAAGTCAAGGTTTGTCCCATAGTAGTTAACACTGCTGTCAGGGTATGAAGTTGTTAGAGACTTCAGTTCACTAAGTCAAGGTTTGTCCCATAGTAGTTAACACTGCTGTCAGGGTATGAAGTTGTTAGAGACTTCAGTTCACTAAGTCAAGGTTTGTCCCATAGTAGTTAACACTGCTGTCAGGGTATGAAGTTGTTAGAGACTTCAGTTCACTAAGTCAAGGTTTGTCCCATAGTAGTTGCACTATCCATCTCAGGTAATGGAAAATTTCCAAATTCGAGATCATTTAAAGAATTGCAATCGCCAAAGATAGATTTAACTGCATGAAAGATACACTTCTGTCAGAGCAGATATCTCAGATCTTAGAGAGATACTCTTTTGTCAGAGCAGATATCTCAGATCTTAGAGAGATACTCTTTTGTCAGAGCAGATATCTCAGATCTTAGAGAGATACTCTTTTGTCAGAGCAGATATCTCAGATCTTAGAGAGATACTCTTTTGTCAGAGCAGATATCTCAGATCTTAGAGAGATACTCTTTTGTCAGAGCAGATATCTCAGATCTTAGAGAGATACTCTTTTGTCAGAGCAGATATCTCAGATCTTAAAAATGAGAATCATAAACTGTTATGTGCATTCAGTTTTGCTGTAATGAGTAGAAACTTGGACGGAGACAAAGAAAATGGAGAAGAGTATTGAAGCCTTTGAAAGGCGGATATTCAGAAGACTTGGACGAGTTTCTTGGAAAGATAGGAAAACCAATAATGAGGTTCTGGAACAACTCCAGGTGGAACAGACACTTCTGAAGGAAATAAAAATCAAAAAGAAAAATTACTTTGGTCATGTCAAGTGCCATGACAGTCTGCTAATTGTTATTTTGGAGGGCAGAGTAGAATTTGGTCCTTTGAACTTGGTCTGTTAAACTTGGCCCATTGAACTTGGTATATTGGACAATTGAACTTCGTCTATTAGGCCATTGAACTTGGTCTATTGAACTTGGTCCATTAAGCTTGGTCCATTGAACTTGGTCTAATTGAACTTGGTCCATTGGGCCATTGAACGCATTGTCCCCATGTTACTACTAAGTCAGTGAACTTATTGGTATGGGTCCCTGAGTGACTAAGCAAGCCATATATAGACCCTGGCCAACTGAACATATTATAATGCGATCCATAGCCAAGAGGAAAAATCGTCAAGCTGTTGACTGTAAGCAAAACATGCCTAATGTGGCCTTAGCCATGAATTCAGTTTGAGATTCCTTCTCTGAAATCTACCTTTTCTAAAAATACGTTAGCATTTTGTATTCATGATGAGGGGCGTGCGCCTTTCAAGCACGTAGTCGTTTTGGTGATATCAGGGCGTGTGTCTCGACGGTCTTGCAGTCAGTCTGGGATCAGCTCTGATAGCGACTTATTTCTTCTTGTAATGACATGTGTGGCCTGTTGGAGATTGTATGGGTACACAGAGCGCCAGAAAGCTTTCCTATTCACAGAAGAGTTACCGAGTTTGAGACTCGTTATCAACACGCTCCAGTCAACCCAGCTGTTGTTTGCGATTGTCGACTATGAGTGGGTTTCTCTTTGGTGCGCCATGAAATGGACGTTAGGTAGTGGGTTGCATCAGCCCTCCTCACATCCCGAGCGTGCTGATGAAGGTGGACCGGGGACCTCCAGGTGGTTGTGCTACACTTGGCTTCATCTGCGTGTCATTCTCTACTACGGGGATTACGACGATCCCTCACCTCGTTAGCCAGGCTGCCATTAGAACAGTCCGTTTCTAGGGAGGGATACTAGGAAGCCGAGGTGGGGGTCTTGGCCAGTATGTTTCGCCTGACCCTGACTAACATGTCTAATCAGTATGTTTTGGCTGACCAGACGTTAGTCGTCCTACCCCGACCCATCTGTAAATGGGTAGCTAGTTCACCATTAGGGAATTAGGGAAGTAAAAGCAGCGAGGAAGGAAACTGGCCTCTTCCGGCCCTAATTCTTCATCTTCCTAATAATGCGAGCGATGTTCTGCAAATGATAGGCTACATGTGATGATATATATATATAGGCTTGGCTTGGCTTCGTTCGTTCTCAATCTCCCGCTACCAAACCCTCAGAGAGCTTAAGTAGCAGAATGTAGTCCAGAGAACGGAATGCGTTGTGTCGTAGTCAACAGCTTGACTGCGATATTTGTACTTTTCGGTCCAACACATCCGACTTCAGCAACCATTTTTTTTAGTACCGGGTTAGCATTCCCTCTTTGATCCCTTCTCCTTAGCCAGTCTGCCCTGCTGCAGCCTGTTATCCAGGATCACCACGTGGAGGTGTAGAACAGTCTTGACAGCTCTGGTTCGCTGGCCCTGACGCTAGCAGTCAGCTATGCGTCGCTGACCACTGCAGTTGACCCCTCAGCGTCTTGATCCCCAAATTATAACTAATGGAAATCATTAAAATACCTACAACTCAAGGACAAAGATGCTTATAACTGTTGAAAATTATTAAGCAAAATACTTTTAGCTATGGAAAACAAAAGAAATTATTCCGAACCTCTGGTAATAAAAAGCAAGTATTTATAACTTATGGAAATAACCCAATACTATACTTATAGATAATTGAAATAAAAATAAAATTATTACTTACTGAAAACTAAAAAAAAACATTTCCTTATACCTTATAGAAATTTAAAAAAAAATTACAGTTTGTGGAAATCAAAGGAAATTACAAATAAGTTACGGAAATTTAAAAAAAATTACTTACAAATAATTTATTATAACATGAAAATATATACATATTACTTGAAGAAATTCACAAATTTAACTACAACTTATGGAAATTTTTAAAAATACTTATAACTCATGGAAATGAAATAACATTACTGTTAACTTTTAACATTTAAAGAAAAATGTACTTATAACTAATGGATATACACAAAAAAATTACTTATGACATAGAAATTAACCAAAAAAATACCCACTTATGGAAATTAAAACAAAATACGTATAACTTATGGAAATACAAAATAGAATTACATAACTTATAGAAAACAAAAAGAAATTACTTATAACATTTGGGAACACGCACAAAAAATACTGATAATTTATCAAAATGACAAGAAATTATGAACAAATGTAAATTTAAAAAAAATTACTTATAACTTACCGAAATTAATAGAAACATCTTACATCTGATGGAAATTGAAATACAATTATTTTTAACTATTTCAAATCAAAAGAAACTGCTTATATCTTATATTTATCTAAAGAAATGATTTATAGGTTATGTACATACAAAAAAATACTTATAACTAATGGAAATAAAAAGAAAATACTTATAACTAATAAAAATCAAAAGAAAATACTTATAACTAATGAAACTCAAAAGAATATACTTATAGCTAAAGGAAATCAAAATAAATTTCTTTTAACTTATGGAAATAAAAATAAATTGGTAATAATTAATGGCAATCCAAAGCAATGACTTATCTCTTATGTACATCAAAGAAAATACTTATAACTAATGGTCATCAGAAGAATATTCTAACTAATGGAAATCAGATACAAATACTAATAACTAATGGGAATCAAAATAAATTACTCAAAACTAATGAAACTCAAAAGAAAATACTTATAACTAATGGTCATCAGAAGAATATTCTAACTAATGGAAATCAGATGCAAATACTAATAACTAATGGAAATCATAATAAATTACTTATAACTAATGAAACTCAAAAGAAAATACTTATAACTAATGGTCATCAGAAGAATATTCTAACTAATGGAAATCAGATGCAAATACTAATAACTAATGGAAATCAAAATAAATTACTTATAACTAATGAAACTCAAAAGAAAATACTTATAACTAATGAAAATCAAAAGAAAATACTTATAACTAATGGGAATCAAAATAAATTACTTATAACTTATGGAAATAAAAATAAATTGATTATAATTAATGGAACTCCATAGAAAATACTTATAACTAATGGAAATCGTAAGAAAATATTTATAACTAATGGAAATCCAAAGAAAATAATTATAACTAATGGATATCCAAAGAAAATATTTATAACTAATGGAAATCAAAACAAAATACTAAAAACTAATGGAAATCCAAAGAAAATACGTATAACTAATGGAAATTAAAAAGAAATACTTATAACTTACTAAAATTAAAAGAAATTGAGTGCAACACAGCAATATAATATTTCGAATCCAACGTATATCCGTTCTTTTTCTATGGTTCTAAAACATTGAAAACAAGAACAAGAACACGAACGAAAAAGTCCAGAATTGTTTTCATGGGTGCAGCAACAGAATAGAGAGATTGAAATGATGTCATAAGATCGTTAGTGTGGAAGTGTTGGGCATAAGCAGACAGATGCAAATAGATGACTGGCTGAGGAGAAGCACTGCCATTAGATTCTGTTTCCTCTTGCTTAATGCACACGATGGGTAAATGTTAAATGGATAAGGGGACATCCTTGTCACACACATCTTCTTACACCCACAAGGAGAGTCAAGTCTGAAAGGTAAATGTTAAATGGATAAGGGGACATCCTTGTCACACACATCTTCTTACACCCACAAGGTGAGTCAAGTCTGAAAGGTAAATGTTAAATGGATAAGGGGACATCCTTGTCACACACATCTTCTTACACCCACAAGGAGAGTCAAGTCTGAAAGGTAAATGTTAAATGGATAAGGGGACATCCTTGTCACACACATTTTCTTACACCCACAAGGTGAGTCAAGTCTGAAAGGTAAATGTTAAATGGATAAGGGGACATCCTTGTCACACACATCTTCTTACACCCACAAGGTGAGTCAAGTCTGAAAGGTAAATGTTAAATGGATAAGGGGACATCCTTGTCACACACATCTTCTTACACCCACAAGGTGAGTCAAGTCTGAAAGGTAAATGTTAAATGGATAAGGGGACATCCTTGTCACACACATCTTCTTACACCCACAAGGTGAGTCAAGTCTGAAAGGTAAATGTTAAATGGATAAGGGGACATCCTTGTCACACACATCTTCTTACACCCACAAGGTGAGTCAAGTCTGAAAGGTAAATGTTAAATGGATAAGGGGACATCCTTGTCACACACATCTTCTTACACCCACAAGGAGAGTCAAGTCTGAAAGGTAAATGTTAAATGGATAAGGGGACATCCTTGTCACACACATCTTCTTACACCCACAAGGTGAGTCAAGTCTGAAAGGTAAATGTTAAATGGATAAGGGGACATCCTTGTCACACACATCTTCTTACACCCACAAGGTGAGTCAAGTCTGAAAGGTAAATGTTAAATGGATAAGGGGACATCCTTGTCACACACATCTTCTTACACCCACAAGGTGAGTCAAGTCTGAAAGGTAAATGTTAAATGGATAAGGGGACATCCTTGTCACACACATCTTCTTACACCCACAAGGTGAGTCAAGTCTGAAAGGTAAATGTTAAATGGATAAGGGGACATCCTTGTCACACACATCTTCTTACATCCACAAGGTGAGTAAAGTCTGAATGTTGTTGGTGCTGAATACCCATAATGAGTATGTTTACGCTTTTGCGCCCCCCCCCCAAAAGTGGAGCGGGGTCCTCCAGCTTGTCTTGATCTGTGGGGTGCTCGTTACTACGGGGATCACATTGTTATCCTGACCTCCGTGAAACAGTATGTTTGCAGGGAGAGCTGCATGAAAGTGCGATGAGGTATTGATCAGTATCTTTATTTGACCCTGACTGACACAGTATGATAAGTAAATTTTGCCTGGCCACAAGTTAAGTATCCTATCCCCAGTGACTTTGATACAACACACATTAAGGAAACCAGTTGACAACATTATAAGACAGTCTGTGTCCTGGAATCCCCAAGACAAAAGAAGTAGAGGCAGTCAAAAACGCACACTGGGAAGAAATCAAGCGACAAAAACTTAATGAAACGGGAGGACTTCAGCAAAAGGCAGAGCTGGAAGACATAGTACAAGCCAGGAAATCTTGAATACCCGTGCTCCGCAGGGAGCTAATCGAATTGGATTGCAATATTGATTTACATCTAAACTTAACTTTTGCCTCGAAAAATCCATCGACTGACATATTGGACGGCAAAATCTGTGGGTTGACATATTGCACAGTGAAATCCATCGGTAGACATATTACATCACAAAATCTAGTGAAGATATATTTAATCGCAAAATGTCTTAGGTTGTCAAAATACATAGCAAAATCTAGCGAAGATATATTGCACCGCAAAATTCATCGGTTGGCATATCGTACCGCAAAATGCATTGGTTGACAACCCACAAAAATGAATATTTCTGTGGAATATGAGTCCAGATTCCTGAACAGTACATCAAGAATGTCCGGAGCACGGAGAACTGGCCAGATGGAGCAGAACTGAAGATAAAACCCGGACAGGACTGTGGACCATCATGGCGATAGGACTGAAGATTTAGCATGATCAAAAACCCAAATGCAGAAAAAGAAGACGAAGGAAGAAGACGAAAAAAAGGAAGAAGAAGAAGAAAAAAGAGGAAGAACAAGAAGGAAGAAGAAGAAAGAAGAAAAAGCAGGAGGCAGGAAAAGAAGAGAAAAAATAGAAGAAGAAAAAGAAGAGCAAGAAGAAGGAAGAATAAGAAAAAGGAAGAAGAAGAAGAAGAAGAAGACGGCAGAAGAAGAAGAAGAAAAAAAAAGAAGGAAGAAGAAGAAAGAAGAAGGAAGTAGCAGAAGAATGAAGAAGAAGAAGGAAGAAGAAGAACAAGGAAGAAAAATAAGAAGAAGAAGAAGAAGAAGAAGGAAGAAAAAGAAGAAGAAGGAGCACCGCTAAATCTAGCGAAGACATTGCACCGCTAAATCTAGCGAAGATATTTTACCGCTAAATCTAGCGAAGACATTGCACCGCTAAATCTAGCGAAGACATTGCACCGCTAAATCCATCGGTTGACATATTACATATTACATATAAACAATATAAAGAAATCACTGCCAAAGTAAGCCCCATATTAGATAGTGTCGTCGGAGATAAAGTGTAAATAGATTTCATTGTAGTTAGCCAAAGCTTGTATGGTGTGGGGTGAACAGGTCAGTGCCTCGTTTTCTGTCACTAACGGTAGATCAAGAACCCATCTATAAACGAGCCGGGTCGACTGAAGCATACGTGTACCGGGTTGATAGTTGAACCCCGTACTTTTGACTTGGAAAGCCAGTGCTGAAAAGTCAAGTGGATGTCATTTACTGGGACAGGACTGCTTAAAAAATCATAGCTTAACGTCTTTATACTGGTTTAGAAGACTATGGAAAGTCTATGTAGAACCCGATTCTCTTAGATTCACTTCATTAAAAATATCTATGCGTTTCCAATCTATTCTTGAATGCATTAATTGACCCTACCTTCACTATTTTCTGTAGCAATGCTCTCTGACTAAAAAAAATAAATATTTCCTGGTATCTAATCTGGACCTTGCTTTAACTAATTTGTGACTGTGCCCTCTTGTTCTTGTACACGGCTGTATTTTGAAAAATGTAGTCTAATTTATCTTTTCTTTCATTATCTTCTAAATCTGGATGAAATCACCTCAAATTTGTCTTTTTTTCTAGACATTGTAGAACGGGTTTTCTTAATCTTCCCTCATAATATAATTCTGGAATCCCACTATCAGTTTTGTCGCTCTTATTTCTATCATTTTCAGCATGTTTATATCTCCTCTACGATAAGGACTCCACACCTGTGCACAGTTCTTCAATCTAGGTCTAGCTTAATGCTTTATACAGTTTGGCTATTTTGTGACAATGGGAACAATCGAAACCAAGAAAAGAAGATATATCACAACGTGATAATATGGATGAGACAAATATAGAACATCTAAATGTATCACAACGTGATAATATGGATGAGACAAATATAGAACATCTAAATGTATTACAACGTGATAATATGGATGAGAAAAATATAGAACATCTAAATGTATCACAACGTGATAATATGGATGAGAAAAATATAGAACATCTAAATGTATCACAACGTGATAATATGGATGAGAAAAATATAGAACATCTAAATGTATTTTCAATGCCAGATGGTCCTGTGAGAAATTGATGGACAACGTCACTAGACATGACACATAAACATCTTTATAATGGCTGAGAAGACTCTGCAGAGTTTGTGTACAACCAGTTCTTTGGACGGTGGTTAATCGACGTGCGAGTTTATCTTAAAGTAAAAAAAGGAACAGCTGAAGGATTTAGACCAGTTGACATTCATCGCAGAGTGCAGACAGTCCATAGAGACAAAAGTAAGTCGAAGACCACAGTGAAGAACTGGACAACGATGTTCAAAGAAGGACATGAGTAAACGAAAGACAATCCGAAACCAGGTCACGCGCATATTGTTGGGTTAACTCGCGTCCTTCTTTATTCAACATCGTTGTCCAGTTCTTCACTGTTATCTTCGACACACATTTGTCATTATAGACTGTCTACTTTTTGCGATGAATGACAACTGGTTGGCATCCTACAGCTGCTAGAAACAGAATCACCGCTCGCTGATCAACTCTGGGCGGATTCCGTATCACACCCGCCCGTGTTTTCAACGGTCTACCGATGAAACTATGAGTCAGGAGGAGGATAATGAAATTTTGGACACTTGACGGTTGGTATGTGCAGTTTACACCAGAAGTGACGTCATCATGCGCATCGTACATATGCTCACTTGTTGCAGTATGTTCCGGTTTCATTTGAACACGCCTCGTACATGTTTAAAAAAAAACCCACTTACCTCATACACACGTAGAGTTCCCGAGTGAGCCAGGCCATGCTTGGTTTGACAGAAGAGTTCAAAATGTCGACACTATTTAGAACTGAGAATAGGGTCACTTGCATGAAATAACCCCCACATACATAGTAAACAGAATCCAACAGCGCAAGCAGATTGGGCAAACAGAATCATCTATATATCTTTACAGCTGATAGCCAAGCCGATAGTCAGCACAATTCACAACATATCTGCCGGCTTAAAGTTCCCGGAAAAAACAACCTAAACTTCCCCTTCCACGTGCACTGAACTTAAAAATAGTCGGGCGAAGTTTCCTTCCCCGGCTGTTTGTGTACGAATGTGGGCCTTTTCCCCTTCCTACTTTTCCCTCCCTTCATTCATTCCCCCCATTCCCTCTCTCCTTCTCCTCCAGGTCGGCTGGCACTGATGACTAGTTGGATACCTGCCGCGACAAATGCCGGCAGGTCTGCTGTTGCGCACTTTTGTGCGGTTGTGGCGTCACGTGCTTCCGCCGGCATGATCTAGGTCAGACGGTGTGAACCTGCCGGCCTCTGCCGACCGAAAGTCCCTTCATAAACCGGTCGTTTCTAGCCGGCAGTCGTCTAGCCGGTCGGGACACGGTAAGCTTATATCATCTAGTGCCTCGTTTTCTCCGGCCCTCTGTTTGACTGTTTTATCAACGGTTCTCAGCCTGCCGGATAGAAAACGGTACTTCGCTTCTTAATTCATACCAAACAGAGTTCGCTGCGTTCCCATTGTAAGTATTTGGGAGCTGATGATTATAATGGGACATTCCATTTTTGGTTAAGGGGAGGGCAGGTCGATGTAATTTGATTTAATATAAATAAGTCGTTGTTTGCGAATTCCTACAAAGGTTACTCTTTTGTGCGCCCTGAAAAGGACGTTAAATGGCCGGGTTGCAGTAGATTTCCTCACATCCTGAACGTGCTGATGAAGGTGGACTGGCGTCCTCTAGGCAGTTGTGCTATGCTTAGCTTCATCTGCGTGTCACTCACTACTACGGGGATCACGTCGATCCCTCACCTCGTTATCCAGGCTGCCATGAAAACATTCCGTTTCCAGGTAGGGATACTGGGAAGCCGAGGTGAGGGTCTTGGCCAGTATGTTTTGCCTTACCCTGACTAACATGTCTGATCAGTATATTTTGGCTGACCAGACGTTAGTCTTCCTCCCTATAAATAAGTAAAGACTTAGAAAAAGATGGAAGTGTAGACAAGATTGTTGTATTCAGTTTTGCGAAGGGTTATAGTTAGTGTTAGGTTCAGGGTTAGGTTCAGGGTTAGGGTTATGTTTAGGGTTAGGTTAGGGTTAGGTTAGGGTTAGGTTTAGGCTTAGGGTTAGGTTTAGGGTTAGGTTTAGGGTTAGGGTTAGGATTAGGGTTAGGGTAAGGGTTACGTTCAGGACTAGGGTAAAGATTAGGTTCAGGGTTAGGTTAGGTTCAGGGTTACGGTAAGTGTTAGGTTCAGGGTTAAGTTTGTTGTTGTTGAATGCCCACAGAAAGTAGGATAACTCTTTTATGCGCCCTGACAATAACGTTTAGTGGCGGGTTGTTGTAGTTTGATTCACATTTCGAGCATGCTGAAGAAGTTGGGTCGGGGTGCTCCAGGGGGTTGTACTATGCCTAGCTGCATATGCGTGTCGCTCACTACGACGGGCATGATGTCGGTTTCATAAGTATTGAAATGTTGATATTTGGGAGGAAATAAATTAGAATTGATCATTGGGGCTATTTAAAGTTTGTATTTTGGTGTGAAAATAAATTAAAATAAGGCGAGGCTGCGGTCGCACTGTGGATCTATAGTGTAGAAAACATTGTCACATTAACAAAAATAAACAAGTGTGGTGAGATTCTGTAAATAGTCGACAACACAAATGAAACGTACGTTACGACCAATAGGTTTTCATCAAGGACAATCAACATCATAAATAGTGAATCATAGAAGAAGGAAACAAACCATTAATAAGGGATAGCAGTATATAAGAGCAAAATATGGTACTTAACTGAGACACAGTCACATGACTCCTCTCGAGTCAGATGCAGGCGCCCAAATGACTACAAAGACGATACGAAGTATTAATCCCTTCTTCCTTGATTCGCTAGTTCCTTAATGTTGTTGTTCGTCATCCCTGATGAAGGCTTTTTGGTCGTAACGCAGGTTTCGTTTGGGGTTTCGTCTCGGTGCGGTATCTGACCGCATTTATGAACACAATTTTTTTCGTGAGAAAAGTCATAAGAAAAATCTGCTTTTTTTGTTGCCCTTAGCAGTCGTTAAGACTTTGTCTTGCCACTGAATCAGGGTAGCTGAGGACGAGAAGGTGAGGCTGAGGTGCACAAACCTTCTTCATTATAATAACATTCACACGCAAGTCGCTTTGTTTTAATTTCACGTTCGTTAAATCACTGTCTACTGTGAAGTGAACAATGGAAATGCTTCTGAGATTTGGGACATGTGGCATTCATATCCTCATGCATCGTGTGCAAGAACACCTCCATGGCGGTAGAAAGTGTGTCATTTTTCTCTGTACTAAGTGCAACAGACAATTCAGAGCTCGCATTAGCGTATTTTGTCATCTTCGAACATATAAAAAAGTAAGTAGCATTTCCTTTGCAGAGCGTCGCTTCTTACAACCGCCAACCTATTTTACTGTTATAAGTTTCTCAGATTAATGCGTACATTGGTACTGTCAATATTCCTCTATGCTTGTGAGACATGGACAGTTACAGCTGACCTTCAGCAAAGGATACAGGCCTTGGAAATTTAAACGTTATATACAAAGATCGAATTACAAATGATGAAATACGAGATAGACTTACAACTGCAAATGGGCCTTTTGAAGACCTCTTGGCAACTGTCAAAAGACGGAAACTTGCTTGGTGCGGTCACATATCGAGATCAAATGGTCTTGCAAATACGATCCTACACGGAAAGGTGCATGGCAGACGACGAAGAGGCCGTCCAAAAAATAGGCGTGAGGACAACATAGAAGAATGGATCAATCTCCGACCAGAAGAGGCACAGGCAGCGACCGCTGACAGAGAAGGGTGGCGTGGTGTTGTGAGGATGTCTTCATGTGTGCCACAAAAACCTCACCGGTTACGGGATGACCTGAAGTTTCTTGGGAAGTGTGCAGTACGGTAGGTTGCCATTATTTTCACTACGTGGAGGAGCGAGAAAAAAAACATCCTTGTCTGCCAAACTGGGCACGAGCGTGATTAGAACCGGGTGCGTTGGGATTGTGAAACGGACGCAGCCTCCCTTCGAGCACGTGCGATCAGGGAATGAGAACAACGCGATGCCCATTAATTACGACGGACGAACAACAACAGGAAGGCTCACTAAAGAGCCTTACAATTACGAAAAGGTTTACTTAAAGTAAGGGGGCTATGTTATTTAAATCAATGGAGGTATTGGAAGGTTTACTATATGTCATGGAGGTATTGGAAGGTTTACAATATGTCATGGCGGTATTGGAAAGTTTACTATATGTCATGGAGGTATTGGAAAGTTTGCTATATGTCATGGCGGTATTGGAAAGTTTACTATATGTCATGGAGGTATTGGAAAGTTTACTATATGTCATGGAGGTATTGGAAAGTTTACTATATGTCATGGCGGTATTGGAAGGTTTACTATATGTCATGGCGGTATTGGAAAGTTTACTATATGTCATGGAGGTATTGGAAAGTTTACTATATGTCATGGAGGTATTGGAAAGTTTGCTATATGTCATGGCGGTATTGGAAAGTTTACTATATGTCATGGAGGTATTGGAAAGTTTACTATATGTCATGGAGGTATTGGAAAGTTTACTATATGTCATGGCGGTATTGGAAGGTTTACTATATGTCATGGCGGTATTGGAAAGTTTACTATATGTCATGGAGGTATTGGAAAGTTTACTATATGTCATGGCGGTATTGGAAGGTTTACTATATGTTATGGTGGTATTGGAAGGTTTACTATATGTCATGGAGGCATTGGAAGGTTTACTATATGTCATGGAGGCATTGGAAAGTTTACTTAAAGACGTCGGGTTATGGGAAATTCACTTAAAGACGTTGGGTTATGACAAAGTTTACTTAAAGACGCGGGGTTATTGCAAAGTTTAATTAAAGACGTGGGGTTATTGCAAAGTTTACTTAAAGACGTGGGGTTATGGGCAGTTTCACTTGAAGACGTGGGGTTATGGGCAGTTTCACTTGAAGACGTGGGGTTATGGGAAGATTTTACTAAAATCCCAAAAGGATTGAGAAAACACTACTAGTAATAGTACTACTAAGTGGGAACGTTTTGTAATAGTCATGAGGAGGAGGGGTGGGGGTATTGGGCTGGGCGCGGCGGGAGGGAGGGGGATATGAGGAAGGGATTTGGTCGTACGGTTAACTTAACTAAAAGCCATGTGGGAGTAGGTAGGGTGAGGAAAGATTGACTAAAGGCTCTGCAGGTATGGGAAGATCAATCTAAAAACTCAGGAGATAGGGAAAGGTTTACTAAACGCCAAGAGAATAGGCGTCGATTTCTGCAATGTGAGTAGAATTGAAAGTTCGGGTTTTCGGCAAGGCTCCACTACACGATATAGGGTAGGGAAGAATGTACGGGAAGACTTTGCTGAATGCCACAAGATGAAAATGACATGCAGGGAACGGCTTTTCTCCAAATCAATGTGTTTGCGAAACTATATGGCTGTGTCGGAACGTTTGCCAAAAGGAATTTGGGGCACGGTCGGTTTTTTTTAAAAACAAAGGTGATATTGAACCGAACAAAGCTGAGAACCCCTGCCTTGAAATTCGATCTTCCTACCAAACCATCCCTCACCTATTCCCTGAATAGATTGGCTCCCAGTTTGGCTTTCATAAAGCCAAATTGGCAAGATATTATTTTTGTTTCGAGTAGCCAGAAAATATTCGTTTGGCATTATTTCTTGGCTTTTTGAGGGGCATTTTCGGCTTTTTCCTAGTGGATGATCCGGACTTCCTACCAGACGAGTGAGCTGGGTCGTGGATAAGTGAATCTTCTCCATATTTGGAGGTTACCCATGAATATTTCTTCTTCTTCTTCTTCTTCCTCGTTAATCTTCAGACCTCAACTTCAATGACTCTAACGAAGGCAGCGTTCGACTCAAGGCTCTGTACACTTCCGTACAGCTTCTTGTGGAAGGACACTGGCTGTTGCCAAATGCTACTTCTTTTGTCGGTATACAGTGGACAGGACTGCAAAATATGTTCTTCCTTCATGGGGGCTGTGCCGTAGACACAAAGATCTGTAGTGCCGATCTTGAACTTGTTGTACAGATGGCATCTAAGTCTGTTGTGACCTGTGCGTAGCCGGAGAATTATCACCTGGTCTCGCCTGGAAAGTTGATGGTATGCATCGTTTTCTATGTGGCCAGGGTGGTCTTTTTTCCATTTTGCACTGTATGTTTCCCTGATGAATGCTTCTGTCTCATTGTATGTGATTTCTGTATCACTCTGCTGCAGCATTCCTCCCTCCCGGGCGAGTCTGTCTGCCTCCTCGTTGCCTGGAATGTTGCAGTGGGCTGGTATTCACTGAACTATGCTTTCTTTGAAGCACTGGGACAGGCGTTCGAGCGAGTCTGCATGAGTACCGAGTTCATTTTTGTGCTGGTTCTTGAGCGCCATTAACACTGCGAGGGCGTCTGTGAAAATGACCACTCACTTTTCTGCCTGCTCTTTATGGCCTATAATGCCCATGAATACAAAATAACCAGCCGTGAACCAGAAACGGTGGACGGCAGGAAGGCTAAAATAAGGCAGTGCGTCCATCACGCAAAGACATAACAGCCTAATCATCTTATTGTCTAGATACCCTAAAACAAATTAACAGAGTGCCACACCGGTGGGAAGATCGTAATGCAGGACCAGGACGTATCTGGGAAGTGTCTTCCCTGAAGATAACAGGCTGGACAGAGAGATAGAAAATAGAATCCAAAAGGCAAACAATGTGCACTACCAACTGGCACCGACACTGAAACATCAAAGTGTCACTATGCCCACTAAAACATACGCTGATTAACACATTGATCATGCCTACTTTATGTTATCAGTGTCAAACATGGACACTACTAGAGAAGCACAAACGTAAGATCGAGACCCGAGAGACGCGCTCTGTAAAAAATGCAGCAGGACAACGCTAAGACAGAGGGTAGAAGTACAAGTCGACAACGCTAAGACAGAGTGTAGAAGTACAAGTCGACAACGCTAAGACAGAGAGTAGAAGTACAGGTCGACAACGCTAAGACAGAGTGTAGAAGTACAAGTCGACAACGCTAAGACAGAGAGTAGAAGTACAGGTCGACAACGCTAAGACAAAGTGTAGAAGTACAGGTCGATAACGTTAAGACAGAATGTAGAAGTACAGGTCGACAACGCTAAGACAGAGGGTGAAAACTGACAGAACTACAAGTTGACAAACTGCCGCGAATTACGAACTACTATTTTTGAAACGAGAAATATAATAATAATAATAATGTTCGCTTATTCGTCTGAGGCCCGTTTCGTCGGTCGGTCACATCTATGACCCACAGCTGTACGTGGTTCCAGGCTCTGTCCAAGGCGGACGAGGAGGTTGCTACTTCCTGGAGCCATACTGTTCAGGGATGGCCTCTTCTGCGCCACCAGCCGCTCGGGGGAAGACTTTTGGCGCAGAGGAATGGCTTGTGTAGTATCAACATGACCGAACAAAGAAACTCGGTGCCGATAAAGTGTTTCTGAGATTTGGTAAAGGCCTGTTTTAGCCCAGGATGCGCCGCTGATTGCACACGTCTTCCAATCTCGACACGTCATGTTTCAGCAATGTCCATGTTTCGGGACCGTCAAGCAGGACTGGGACCACGCAGGACTGATAGATGCGGATTTTTATGTAAAAGGAATCTTCCCATTAATTAACATGCGTCGGATTTCGTGCATAGCCGACGCAGCTAGTCCGATCCGCCTTGACATTTCGAATCCGCTGCGCTCATCGCTGCTACCGACATGGATACATTCGTTGGTGCTCTCCGCAGTGTGACCTGGGGAGGGGGTATCCTAATTACAAATCCTAGCACTCACAGGCACTAAAAAGGGTCATGGACCTTAATTGTAAATTCTTCACTTGAGCAGAGTTCCCACTACCGAAACGGGAGTGCTAATACACACCCTAGTACTCGGACTCAGCTTTTTAAGAATTGTGTAGGCCAGTTTCCTTCCTCGATGTCTTTCCTTCATTAACACAAAATCAGGTAGCCATCTTCAGCTAGGTTTACCGAAGATTGTTAATATCGGGGATCGATTGTGGGGTCTTTGCCTGTGAGAAGACGTTAGAACATAGACCATCAATTGTACCAACAACAACAAAAACACACAAACAAAATAAAAACAACAAACCGACAGGTATGTCGCGCTGTATATACATATTGCCGTGTGCGAGGGATGGTTGAAAAGTTTTGCACTTTTGTAGGATGGAGTCAAGGAAATTGCCTGAAAATTGGTGTAATCTTTAGTCCTTCTCTGTATATTCACCCTGCAAGTCGATACATTTGCCCCATCTATTCATCACCTTCCTGATGCCCTGATTGTAAAACTCCCCCGTCTGGTCCCGGAACCAAATCTCCAATTGAGTAATCGAGTCCTGGACGTCAGAAAACCGACGTCTCTGATGCAGATCCTTCACGCTTGGGAGGAGGGAGACGTCAATGGGTGCCAAGTGAGCTTGATAGATGGGATATGACGTCATACCCGGACGTTTGTCTGACGTCCACGATTTGGTTGTTAAAGTGACAGCTGCCTTCTTCCGTTATGATATGATATCTCTACAACAAGTACAAGATTGGCACTACAGACCTTTGTGCCTGCGGCACAGCCCCCATGAAAGAAGAACATATTTTGCAGTCCTGTCCACTGTATACCGACAAAAGAAGTAGCATTTGGCAACAGCCAGTGTCCTTCCACGAGAAGCTGTACGGAAGCGTACAGAGCCTTGAGTCGACTGCTACCTTCGTTAGAGTCATTGAAGTTGAGGTCTGAAGATGAACGAGGAAGAAGAAGACTGGACATAAATTCCGAACCACGGGAAGACGAAGCTGTTGACCTTATAAATGAAAAAAAAAACGTTTTCTGTAACAACAACTGCGGCGTTATATTCCAACGGCAGACGTACAGCGGGAGGAGTTGCAAGTGCTGAGGAATAAAGGCTGCGTGTCCTTGTAATCGCTCCGAATTGTACAGACTAGGCTTCTTTCTTTTTTTTTTTTACCTCCGATATAAAAATACACTTTTTTTTCTTCTTCCGCGTTCGTCATCAAAAGCACTGCTAGAAGAAGACGAAGAAGAATGGTAGAAGAAAACGAAAAAAAGAAGAAAAAGAAGAAAATAAGAAGAGGAAAATGAAGAAGAAATTGGAGCTCGTTAAACGTGACCTTATCCGTACTTGTATTCGCGTCTGCCAAAACGCGTGTAAAACGCAATTCTCATGTGCCATGGGTGGATATAAAATGCGTATGAAATAATAACCATTTCACAGATCGCCAGCGGGCCTGCTCTGTGTTGGATGATCACGACACGCACTTCTCGCGAGACAGACAGCCGACATCTGTTCAGGCCAGGGCGAAGTGAACTCTAGGAGGTCATGTCGGGTCTACCTGGCAGGCCTGGGTGGCGTTCGAGGCGGATAGGAGGACGAGGAGGGAGCTGGGGAGTCGTCTCAAAACTGCGTGTGGCTTGCTGTGACCCAACGGGGGGAACGTGATCGCACGTGAGGCGGCGCTATCGCGCGCATTAGGAAGACAACGATTTACGGCCTAGGTGGCATCACTGCATCCTGGATATGAGGGATTCTGTACCTCACCTGGAAATCGAGATGATAGTCTTCTTCTTCTACTACTTTTTCTTTTTCTTCTTCGTTTACTTCTTTCTTTCCTTCTTTCTTTCTTATTTTTCTACTTTTTTTATTGTTACTTCTTCTTCTTGCTATTTATCTTCTTCAATTTTGTCTTCCGCTCATTCTTTCTTCTTTTTTTCTTTATTTCTTGTCCTTCTTTTCGTATTCTTCATTCTTTTTCTAGTTTTTTTGTTTATTCTTCTTTTTTTTCTTGCTCTTGTTCTTTCTTTCTTCCTTCTTCTTCTTCTTCTTCTTCTTCTTCTTCTTCTTCATTTTCTTCTTCTTCTTCTTCTTCTTCTTCTTCATTTTCTTCTTCTTCATCTACTTGATCCTTCTTTTCTTCTTCTTCTTCTTGTCCTTCTTTTTCCTCTGTATTCCTCTTCTTCATGTTGTTATTCTTCTTATTCTTTATCTTATCCGTCTTCCTCTTCATATTGTTTTTTTCCCGCTTCCTCTTTCTGTTATTCTTCCTCATCCTTTTCATCTTTTCACACTTCTTTCTCTTCATCTCAACTTAGCGTCATTAAACTGGTTTGGAAGACTCTGCAGAGTCTATATACAACCAGTTTCATTTACATTTCCTTGCTCTAAAAGCTATGCTCATCCAATCTATTTTAAAATCCATTAATTGTCCATGCCTCCACTATTTCCTGTGGTAATGAATTCCAAACATTCAACACTCTCTGACTAAACAAATATTTCCTAATATCTAATCTGGATCATCTATTCTTCCTCTTCTTGTTCCTCTATCTAATCTGGATCATCTATTCTTCCTCTTCTTGTTCCTCTACCTTTCCTTCTTCTTATTTGTGTTCTTCTTATTTTTGTTCTTGTTGTTGTTCTTCTTCTTCTTCGTTAGCCATTATACATCCATGATGTAGGACTGCTCAACTTATGCAGACAAAAGAGAGGCATTCTGGACCGAGTGTGCATCCATAACAAAAAAGCTATGGGTGGGGCGGGGAGAGGGGCGGCCGATGATTAGCATCGTCTGACCAAATAAGAATTTGGTTTCTTTTGGCAAATTGGATCAACACAAAGAATACAAGCTAAAAAATAACAGCATAGACAAACTTGACAGAGATTGGCAGACAAAGATCTTCGGACTCATGTAACGAAATAATGGGTCATAGAGACATCGCAGAGGAGGACCTTAAACGCTGAAGTCATCGTTGAGTAAGACCTTAAACGCACAAGACATCGCCAAGGACGACCTTAAACGCACAAGACATCGCAGAGGAAGTCCTTATAGACGCAATAAACATCGCCGAGGAGGACCTAAGACGCAAAAGACATCGCCGACTAAGACCTTAAACGCACGAGACATCGCCGAGGAAGAACTTAAACGCATGAGACATCGCCGAGGAAGAACTTAAACGTACTGTCTCCTTCGTAGCCCTCACTGGGCTAGAAGATTAGCATCATGTGATTGAAAATGAGCTGCAGTGGTCAGCGACCAATAGCTGACTGCTAGCGTCAGGGTGAGCGAAACAGAGCTGCCAAGACCCTTGTACACCTCCACGCGGTGATCCTGGATAACTGGCTGCAGCTGAGTAGATTGGCTAAGGAGAATGGATCGAAGAGGGAATGCTAACCCGGTACTCAAAAAATGCTTGCTGAAGTCGGATGTGTTGGACCCAAAAATGCAAATATTGCAGTCAAACTGTAAACTACGACACAACGCATCCCGTTCTCTGGACTACATTCTGCTACTTAAGCCCTTTTAGGGTTTGGTAGCGGGAGATTGAGACCGGACAAAGCCAAGCCAAGCCATATGATTGAAAAAAAAGTTGGTTTCTTTTGAGTTGGCTAATTGGGTCTTGCATTTCGATGGTTGGTTAGTTGGTTCGTTGGTTGGTTGGTTGGCTGCTAATGCCCACAATGAGTTGGTAACCCTTTTGTGCGCCCTGAAAAGGACGGAACTTGTGGCAGAATGTAGCAGCTTTCCTCACATTCCCAGCGTGCTGATGTAATAGACCGGGGTTTTTCATTGCGGTTCTGCAATGCTTGGCTTCGTGTGCTTGTCACTCACTAGTACGGGGATCACATCGAACCTCACCTCGTTAGCCAGACTGTTGTCCTCGACAACAGCCCGTTTACAAGACGACCAACTAGGAGGTGAGGTGAGGGTCTTGGCCAATATATCTCTCCTGACCCTGGCTAACATTGTCTGATCAGTGTGTTTTGCCTGATCAGTGTGTTTTATCTGATCAGAGTGTTTTGCCTGATCAGTGTGTTTTTCCTAATCAAAGTGTTTTGCCTGATCAGTGTGTTTTGTCTGATCAGAGTGTTTTGCCTGATCAAAGTGTTTTGCCTGATCAGTGTGTTTTGCCTGATAAGACGTTAGGCTTATCGTCTCCTGTCTTCTGATACACGATAGCATGTAGTAAAGTAAGGTGATACCGTCATAAATACCGATGGATCCGGGCTAAGCAGTGAAATATCTGGTTGGGGCTTCGTGGCTAGAGCGAGAGAGAGCAGGGTGTCGATGAGTAGAACGGTGAATAGAGAACAGTAACCTCCAGTACGATAATGGAAATGTTGTTTGTTGTTATAATGAGTAAGTCCACTCTTGTCTACGTCTGAAATAGACGTTACATGGCGGGTTGTAGTAGCTTTCCTTGCACCTCCAGCATGCTGATGAAGCTGAAACTGATACTCCACACGGTTTTGCTATGTTTGGCTTCATCTGCGTGACTCTCAATACTACGGGGATCACATAAACGCACAATAAGATCAGATAGGCTGTCTTGAAAACAGTATGTTTCTAGGGAACGCTACAAAGGAGAGAGATTGTGGTCATGGTCAATGTATTGTACCTGACCCTGACGCGACGTCCTGATCAGTATGTTGTGCCTGACCCTGACGCGACATCTTGGTCAATATGTTGTTCCTGGCTGGACTAGCATATCAGTTCCACATATGTTGTTTGTCCATCGCTTCCAAAGAGGACCACATAGTCATCTGTCAATCCTAGAGTGGGTTCGTATGTGGCTGATCAAACCAACCCAAGCACGAAAGCGTGTGTCACACTGAGGGCAGAGAAGCACTGTCTGATCGTCATGTGGAAACAACTCTTCGTGTCGCCTGTTTCCGTGCAGCTTCCGTGATTCTTGTTTGCTCCACATGCCCCGTGCCAGAGAGGACTTTACCACACCAGACAGGGCGATCAGCAGCCATGTTCTCTCAGTTATCAATGTCAATGTCACAGTTCCACATAATGTAAATATGAACAGTGACTGAACCTCTGAGACTGGGACCTCTGAGAACCTCTGAGAATGTGGGACCTCTTTAACAGGGATAGCTGTCATGGCAAGATATATATACATGATTTCCCACTCGGTAACGGCCGTTGGCTTTCCGTTATAATTTTTAAACCAATGAACGTAATTCAATAAAATTTCTTCTGCTTCTTCGTTCATCCTCAGATCAAAGTTCCGGTTTCTCTTACAGAGGACACAGTTGTTTATAAGGCTGTTTCGTCTCCATGCAGCTTTGTCTCATATCTGTCTCACGAGGCCAGCATTGTTCTCTCTTTTCCTGCGTAAGCATGCAGCTTTGTAGGATGTGTTCCACGGTCATGATATGCTCCCCACATGGGCACCTGTCATCTGTCCCAATCCTCATTTTGTTGTAAAGATGACCATTGAATCTGTTATGCCCAGTTCTCAGCCTGAAGATGATGACTTGCTCTTCTCTAGTTACGTTATAGTAGCTGTCTTCTTTTCGGAAGTCGGGGTGTTGATCAGCTCATTTTACCCTGAAGTTGGCTTTAATTATGGTCTTGGCCTCATTAAATGTGATAGGTCTGTTTGTGGGGATGCTCCTCCACACTTTGCTAGCAATAAAATTTGACTTGGTGTGTAAGAAACACGATGAACTCATAATAAATGTTGCAAGAGGTCTCCATCAGCATCAAGGCATGAATGATCACGTCTCTCGGTGTTACGGGAGGTATTCACCAACGTATGACGAGTTACAAACTCAGTATCCCACCGAATGTTTTCTTGTAGTTTCAAGAGATTCATTGGCTTGTTGAAAAACGCTTTCTCTTTCAGCTTGTCTAATAGGAAGAAAGGAAGGTTAAGGAGGTGATGTGATCTTCGTGACCAAAGTCACTTAGAGATGACACGATCTTCAATGAAGGAAGCAATGTCAGCCATGCTGGCATTTGCGGCACGACACGTGGCTCCACCCTTCTGATAACAACCAGTACACAGTTTTACGTCGATTAACTGGTTTGTCATATTATATTGAATTACGTTCATTGGTGTAAAGTTAAATGGAAAAGCCAGGGGCCGGCAGCGAGTGGGACTCATTGTATTAACTTAACTTATAACGTCTTTATACTGGTTTAGAAAAATCTACAGAGTTTGTATACAATCAGTTTTCTGGGAGGGTGGTTTAATTTATGTGCTAGTCCATCGTATTAGACACAAACACTAGAGCTAAGTAGACCCACAGCCAGTTAGGCGCCATCTATAGCTGCGATTAGCAAACTACCTGGGGAAAACACAAATAACTTGAGTAGATTTTTATCTTGAATTTTGTCCAGACAGCGGCCACTACGCCTATTTTCAATTTCTTACAGCCAAGGGATCTTTAACGTGCTCAACACTGGACACGAGAATCCTATCTAACTATCTACAGATCATCAAGAGAATTTTTACAAGAAGATCCATGTGACAAAAATCCCGATCTTCACCGTGATTCGAACCCGTGACCTCCGGCACCCGAGGCGTACACCGTATCTTGAGACCACTGAGTTCCTCCACCCGAGCCGGACACCTCACCTTGAGACCGCTGAGTTTCCCCACCCGAGGCAGACACCTCACCTTGAGACCGCGTGTCCCCCCACCCGAGGCGGGCACCTCACCTTGAGACCGCGTGTCCCCCCACCCGAGGCAGGCACCTCACCTTGAGACCGCGTGTCCCCCCACCCGAGGCGGACACTTCACCTTGAGACCGCGTGTCCCCCCACCCGAGGCGGACACTTCACCTTGAGACCGCGTGTTCCCCCCACCCTAGGCGGACACTTCACCTTGTGACCGCGTGTCCCCCCACCCGAGGCGGACATTTCACCTTGAGACCGCGTGTAAGAGGCGGACACTTCACATTTAGACCGCGTGTCCCCCCACCCGAGGCGGACACTTCACCTTTAGACCGCGTGTCCCCCAACCCGAGGCGGACACTTCACCTTGAGACCACGTGTCCCCCCACCCGAGGCGGACACTTCACCTTGAGACCGCCGAGAGTCCCAGCTGAGGCGGACACCGACCACCGAGTCCCCCCCCCCCCCCGCCCATATACCTAGTATTAGTCGAGAGGAGATAAAAACTTTGGATTCTTGTCACGATCAAACATTCTTTGTTTTTATTTTGCCAGTCGCTCTGCTGCCTCGTTTCCCGGTTTTGCATACCAGATTCTAGTGTGACCTACGAAGAGTCCAAAAAGTTTATTATTATATATGGCCAAATGGGAAACAGAGCATACTGGCTACACAAAAAATGATGCCTTTTACCAGTTGAACAGAAGAGAGCAGGTCGTGGTCTTCAGACTCCGCATAGGCCACAACAGACTGAGGTACCACCTATTCAATGAATTGAAGATAGGTGGCACTGACAAATGCACCTGTGGTACAGGGAAAATGACCACTGAACATCTGCTGCAAAACTGCTCGACATACGAAGATCAGAGAAAGCACATGTGGCCATCACCAGTGGCAACACTAGACAAGCTCTATGGCAGTGTCGACAGCCTCAGGATGACAGCTGCTTTGTTCGAACAAATACAGGTTGACGTCTGACAGCGTACGAAGAAGAAGTTTCCCGGTGTTGCACAATGAACATGTTTCCACTGCATGACAATCTTCCGCTGGTTATTCGGTTCAGGAAGCAGAGCATGGAGACCTGATCAATTATATTTTTGGGCTATCTGTAAAAGCAAGTAGTTTGTCCTTTTCAGAACGTCACTTCTTACACGTGCCAACATATTTAGCTGTTATCAACTTCTTTGCAAGTGTGCAGTACGGTAGGTTGCCATTACTGTCCGTACTTGGAGGAGAAATCGCCCGAGAACATAATCTCATATAATAATCTGACGGGACGTCCTAGTCAGTATGTTGGGCCTGACATGACGCGACGTCCTGGTCAGTATGTTGGGCCTGACCTGACGCGACGTCTTGGTCAGTATGTTGGGCCTGACATGACGCAACGTCTTGGTCAGTATGTTGGGCCTGACATGACACGACGTCTTCGTCAGTATGTTGGGCCTGACCTGACGCGACGTCGTAGTCAGTATGTTGGGCCTGACCTGACGCGACGTCGTAGTCATTATGTTGGGCCTGACCTGACTCGACGTTCTGGTCAGAATGTTGGGCCTGACCTGACGCAACGCCCTAGTCAGTATGTTGTGCCTGACCTGACGCAACGTCCTAGTCAGTATGTTATGTCTGACCGAACTATCGTCTCAGTATCGCTAACTCAGTTACATAAACGATTATTAAAAAGGTAGACCAAGAAATGGTTAATATGGTTACACAATAACAACAACACCAATGTTCGCTTAGGCGTCTGGGGCCCGTTGCGTCTGATAAACACCACCATGTCCAGTTGTAACTGCGTGCTGCCAGGCCTTCTCTAATGCATATGGGGAAACCGCTACCTGTTGAAGCCACGTGTTTCGGAGACGACCTTTCTGGAGCTTCCAGCCAGCAGGGTGGAGACCGTTTGCACTGTTGACTGTCTTTTGAAGAATCTGGTGAGCTGGGACCTCCTTGTCCAGTCGGACAATATGACAGAACAGGAAAATGCGACGACGTTCCAGAATAACCGAGACAGGAGGGAAATGTGTCTTTGCAGAAACGTCTACATTCCGGACAAAATCGTACCAACGAATGCCAAGGATGTGTCGTTGACTTCGCATATGCAAAGCCTCAAGTCTCGAGGTATCGCTTTTTTGCAGGTTCAGGTCTCGGAGCCATACACGAGGACCGGGATCACGCACGACTGGTAGATGCGCAGTTTAGTGCCCATGGAGAGCCTACTGTTCTTCCATACACGGCGGAGATCGTTCATCACCGATGCCGCTAGACCAATCCGCTTGTGTATGTCGAAGTTACTGCGGCAGTCGGGTGCAATCGTGCTGCCGAGGTAGGAGAGATCATTGGCACCCCCTGCAGTGTGACCATTGACTACTATGTCCTAAGACCGTTTGTCAGAGCCAAGATTCTGGATTTTGGTTGCACGAAGACATAAATCAGACCCAAATATAAACAAATTACAAGAACGTTCTCATAATTGGCATCTTGTTCGTTCATCGCGGGCCATGAAGACCTTTCATTTTTTCGTTCATCCAGTCCTTTCAGTTCAGTATTTTGTGTCAGGATTGCGGATGGATGCAAAGATGGCTGACGAGTTCAAAATGGGATCTGCAGGGAATGTTCGCGTCACTGGACGGTGATAGTTCACGGGCTTTTGCTAGTCTGTCTCTGTTGTTCTTCAGCAACCTTGGATGATGCTGCTCCTCTGAGGAGAGGTATGGGCCAGGTTGTACGGTCTTGCGCATTATCTTCCAATGTTTTGATTGTTATGCTAAAAGCTTTTAAGCGTGTCTTTTAAGCGCGCCCTCCTTCGTCCTACACCCACTTACTTCCCCCCCCCCCCCCCAATCTTGGGAGCGTTTGCCGTTCTGCATCTCGCCATAGAAGATAATTTTTTGGTAACCGATAGTCTGGCATGCGAACCCGCCCAGCGAATCTGTGATTTCATCATGATGGTTTCAATGCTAGGGATACCAGATCTCTCAAGAACAGCGGTGTCCGGGATCCTGACTTGCCATTTGGTATTCATCACCCTCCTGAGAAAAAGTGTTTGCAAATGATTCAGCTTATTCACGTGCCACCTGTACACCGTCCATGTTTCACTTGCATACAGCAACATTGGGACCACCACTGCTATGAACACCTCCAGCATCGCCTGGAGGCTAATGCTGTTTCGACGCCAGACGTTTGAGTGTAATCACTTTTCGTTCATCGGTATTCTTCTTCTTCTACTTTCGATCTCATTCTCCCGCTACCAAGCCCTGAACAGTGCTTTGCGAGTAGAAAGATGTAGTCCGGAGAACAGAATGCGTTGTGTCGCTAGTTTACAGCTTCACTGCGATATTTTGCACCTTTCGGTCCGACACATCAGTCTTCGACAGGTTTGTTCATCCATAAATGGCATACCACGACTCACATGTTCCTGGCCTCTTCCAGGTATGGCTGCCAACTCAAACCGTTCGTTGCATATCGTCTGATGCTTTATGTTCTGATTTATTAGTTGTTTTCGTTCGTTCTTTGTCCCTGACAAAGGCTATGTAGCCGTAACGTTGGTACTGTTCTGTGTTTGTAATGGCGCGTTCACTGAATAATTACCAATATATGTATTTTTCATTAATCTATCTTTGACCTTCATTGTTTCCGCAGCGACGATTTATTTAGATAACATTGGACTTATCAGTGTGTTTCACCTTATCGTGAGGGGAAACTGCGGAGACAGTCCGGTCAGACACTGACCAGGACGTCGCGTCAGGATCTGACACAACACACTGACCAGGACGTTGCGTCAGGATCTGGCACAATAGACTGGCCAGGACGTCGCGTCAGGATCTGACACAACACACTCACCAGGACGTCGCGCCAGGATGTGACACAACACACTGACCAGGACGTCGCGTCAGGATCTGACACAACACACTGACCAGGGCGTCGCGTCAGGATCTGACACAACACACTGACCAAGATCACAATGTCTCGTCCATGTAGTGTTCCGTGGAAACAGGCTGTTTTCAAGGCAGCCTGGTGGACTAGACGTGGATAAATGTCATCATCGTAGTAGTGAGCACCACGCAGATGAAGCCAAGCATAGCACACCTGCCTGGAGGACCTCGGTCCACCATCAGCACGCTCCGGATATGAGGAAAGCTGCTACAACCAACCACTTAACCTCCTTTTCAGGGTGCACAAAATGGTAAACTTACTCATTATGGGCATTAAACAACAACAAGTAACAACATTTCCATTACCGTACTGGAGGTTACTGTTCTGTATTCCCCACTCTACTAATCGACAACCTGACCTCTCACTCTAGCCACGAAGCCCCAACCAGCTATTTCGCTGCTTAACACGGATCGATCGATATTTGTGATGGTATGTATTACTATACTACATGTTATCATTTATCACTTAACCCCTTTTTAGGGCGCTGTATTTACGGACTGCAGAGTACTATTAGAGACAATTAAAAAACAAACAACGAACCACTGTTACAAGAGATCAGAGCAGAACTGGGAAAACTCCAGAGATCCTCAACAATAGTGCTCCAGTGGCTACCCTCCCACTGCGGAATCACGGAAAACGAGAGAGCTGATGCTCTGGCAAAAGATGGCAGCAAAAAGGCTCAATCTAATCATCGAGTACCATACAGAAAAATCAAGAACATCATTAGAAATCAGTATATACACCAATGGAGAGAAGACAGAAACATAAGAAGTACACCAGACCCAATTCACCAACTCAAAAGAAATAAAAAAAACTACCTTATTTCGTCTGAGAACTGGACACAGCAGACAACTAGAACATCTATACCGACTGAAGATCTCACACACCGATGAGTGCCCATGTGGAACAGGATGCCAGACCCATGAGCATATTCTACAGGAATGCCCAATCTATAGGGAAATGAGATGCCAGACCTGGCCAGAGGGTGCAGAGCTGAAACAAAGGCTGTGGGGCAGCCGCTCTGACCTGGTGAAGACTACATACTTCATCATGGCGACTGGCTTGCAGATATAGCATGACCAAAAGATCCTGAACGCAAAGAAGAAGTAGAGGGCGCACAATAGGGTAAACTTACTCATTATGGACATTCAACAACAACTACAACCTGGTCATAATGTTACGCTTATTTCAACTTAACTAACAGTAAGTGAGGCTCACCGTTTACAACTGGGTAAACATTCGCTAAAAGTTGTGAGTAGTGGCGTCTTAATTCATTCCGTAGTTCACTGGGTGCCCGTCGTACGGATAGGGGCATTCCATTTCGGGTTAAGGGGAGGACAGGTCGATATAATTGTATTTAAAAAAATAAGTACAGGCTAAGATCAAGACATAAGTGAAGATTCGATAGTTGTTTTCAGTTTTGCGAAGGGATAGAGTTTGGATTAGGTTAAGCATTAGGTTTAGGGTTATGGTTAAGTTTAGGGTTAGGGTTAGAATTAGTGTTATGAGTGGTTAAAAGTAAAGTAACCAATAGCAACTGCCGTAGGGGTGTGAGGTGTTAGCGATCTCCCATTTCATAGGCTCGGCTATATGAGGGCGGTAGCCATCTCCTCTCCCTTTCACTTCCCGGACTGAATCGGTACCCATTTAAGGCTGGGTCGACCAGGGAGCCATGAACCAAGGCCTACTCAGATGCGAAGCCAGTGCGCCAACTACTGCGCTACGCGGCTCCCTAATGGTTAGGGTTATATAATATTGTTGTTACTATATGAGTTTTCGTGGCGAAGTGGTCAAGCCGTCAGCTACGTGATCAGGTGGTGTGGGTTCGACTCCGGACTCCGCGTCTTTTTCACGGGTGCTTGATGCGGAGTCCCCTGCATCTCGTAGTCGCCCCCTAGTCGTCTTGTCCTTTACTTGCCACTGGGGTCGGAGGGTTCGAGACGAGTGAGTGAAGATAAAAATTAGCGCAGTTAATCCTTACTAAAAATAGCGCTAGCAAAATTAATGGACGATGGATTAATGGCCGATGGACGGCGGCATGGGCCTATTACATCGTCTGACAGATAATGCCATGGTGGTATAGAAACTGGATGCTACTCTCCGAAAGCCAACGTTGACATTTTCAAGAAATTCATTGCCTAGACGATAAGAGTAAACTTGATCCAGAAGCAGAAATTCTATTCTCGCAGAATTTTTGACACCCCAAACAGTTAAAAAGTGGACTATTCACTACCTCGTTTGATTCTACAAATAAATATTTATTTTTGTTGTAGATGAATTAAGACGCAAGTAGCAAAGTTGTGTTGTTGTTCGAAGCTTCTCGTACTGAGTTCAATCAAATCTCGACGACGTTTCTTTGGTGGCGGGTTTCAGGAACTCTTCCGCTGCCGAAGTATCGGACCGAAAGGTGCAAATATCGCAGTCAAGATGTAAACTAGCACCACAACACATTATCCGGACTGCATTCTGCTACTTGCAAAGCCCTGTTCATGGCTTGGTAGCGGGAGATTAATAACGAATGCAGAAGAAGAAGAAGAAGAAGAAGAAGTGCCTCTTCCTACATCTGGAGTAGTACCAGAGAAGCTTAGCGGGGGTCTTCCTGCCTGGCTGTAGTGCTATGCGAGACTCTTCAGTAAGTTCGCCCCTATGAGAATTACAGTCTCGATTCCAACATCGCTGGCTTGTCTGCTGTGACACAGCCTGTTGCCAGGAAGCATGACCCGAAAGTGAAGCCGGGACTTGGTCGGCATGTTTTAACCTGCCCTGAATGTTACAATTCGCTTCCCTCAGCTAACAGTATATCACGTACCCGTTTACAGCCGGGTAGACATTGCCTTAAAAGAATGTTGATCTAAACAGAAATACACCTTTATACGTACTCGCCATCGGGCCTCATCTGAGCCGGGGAGTCATGCCCCTGGCAGACAAACAGACACACTCCATGTGAACAAAACAACCAACATATGTGCAGACCAAGGCAGCGTGAACTCTCGTAGAGGTCACGTCGGGTCGGCCTGGAAAAGAGACTCGGGACAACGTGACCCACCTTGAGGAATTTGATCGCTTGATGTGGGAGGGCCCCGTGTAAACAGTGGGCAGTGGGGGACGGGGGGGGGGGCGACGAGGTAGGAATGATAACATCCTGGTTAAGGGCTCTCGTGGTTATCTGGACGGGGGGGGGGGGGGGGGGCGTAGGAATAATAACATCCTGGTTAAGGGCTCTCGTGGTTATCTCACTTGTGCAACTTGGAGGCGTTTGTTATGGCGTACTTCTAGTGTATACGCCTGTCTACGACCAGCGCTTGGTTTGGTACAGGGTTCGAAATCACTTCGCAACCAGTTTAACTGGTCATGTTTGGAGATTTTTCTCGGCGAGACCACTTCTATACGCGTGAAAAAGGGTTAGCAAAGACTACTGTAACACAAAACTTGCATAGTGGAACACATTACGAACAGTTACACACACGCATCCCTACACTTGGGACTACGTTTACATTACAAACAGATACACACATGCCCCCATATACTGAACAACACAACCACATTACAAACATACACACTTGCCCCCATATGCTGAACAATACGGCCACATTACAAACATACACACACATGCATCCATACACTGGCCAATGCGTCCACATAATAAATAGATACACATACGCATCCAAACACTGGCCAATACGTTCATATTATAAACATATACACATACGCATCCATACACTGGCCAATACGTCCATATTACAAAGAAATTACACACACGCATTCATACACCGGCCAGTACGCCCTAATATCGCCGAAAGGTCTACAGTAATGGGTTGACAGCTGCCATAAAGGCTAACCTTTTATCAAACCACACAGGTTTCGAAAATAAATTAAATATGATAGAATTGGCGTGGGAGTCGCCCACTTTCAGAATATTGAGTAGGGGACGGTGTGGGCTAGCGGTTAAGTGACACAGTTCACAATCTGAAGGTGCTGGGTTCGTTCCCCATCACAGCACCGACCGCTACTCCGGGGAAGCAAACCCTTAGAAAATGCAGGAGGAAGCAGACCCTAACATAAAATGCATGCTGAAGTCGGATGTCCTGAGCCGATAGGCGCAATATAAAAACCACAGTGCAACGCAGACCGCCTTGGGGAAAGAGAAATAAAGCGAACGAAAAAAAATGTTTTTGAAAATCAAACAAACAAACAAAGGTATTGGTTCAATCAGCATGCCACTCACTTGCATACTCAAAACAAGGACAATCAACACAACAATAATAGATGTACACACACATACGTTTCTACACACTGCCTTACGAGTCCTGGTGTAAATAAAATGGCTGTGTGGTTGAACATGTGGCTATTGGTAGTATAGTGAAAGAGAGCTCAATTCTGACAGCAAAGGGAACGGATTCGCTTCTTCTTCTTCTTCTTCTTCTTCTTCTTCATCTTTTTCTTCTTCTTCTTCTTCTTCTTCTGTTTCTTCTTTTTTCTACTTCTTCTTCTTCTTGTTCTTTTTCTTCTTCTTTTTCTTCTTCTGGTTATTCTTCGTCTAATTCTTTTCTTCTTCTTCTTCTTCTTCACAAAGTTGGAATGAAAAACGTGTTGATCAACCTCCTCTTTGTTGAAAGTTGCACTCCTGGATGTTTTAAAATGGGTGCAAGCTGGTGGTGGACATTGCTTGCCTTCTGAATACGAAGTGATATATCTCTGTCCCTTCTGCCATCATCAGTGAAAACACTTAACAGAAACACTTCTTCTTCTTCTTCGTCCTCTTCTTCTCATTCGTCTGCTTCTTCTCGTTCGTCTGCTTCTTCTTCTTTTTCTTCTAAATTTACGTTGTGTAGTATGTTACGATAATATTGTGGGCAGAGGTGACATATGGGTGAAATTCGATGGGTTTCACAATCACAACGTACGGTGTGCAACTCCAGTCGTGCCCAGTTTGGCAGACGTGGTTTCGTTTCAAGTTACGATCGCTTCTCCATTAACGAAAGGTTAGTTAGTTACCCATCGCAAGCGACAGTTTTTGTCCCGATGACGTAACTTGCGCTGTATTTGGATTATGGTGAGCAAGAAACTGCGCTGGTCATCAACCTCCCTCTCTGGTCACGAGCTACCTTGGACCAGTGGCAAGACATAAGCCAAGACCACTGAAGGTAATTCAGGATGCAGGCTTTCTGGCCTCTCCTCTTTGAGACCAGACGTGGCTTACCTGTCGACCACAGCGACCCCATGCAAAGAACATGCTACGAATGTTTAGTGCGATATCAGTTTCCTTCTGCTCAGCTCTTCACCGCACAAGGCCGTGGAGCATTTTCAACATACACACGTAAAGTCCTCGTGTCCTAGTCCATCTTTTCCAACTCTGTCCCTATCTTTCATCTTTCCATTATGTCTATCTGGAGCTGTCTTCTCCGTGTGTTTTTGTCTGCCACTACTTCTCATACCTTGGGGATTCCAGAGCAGAGCCTGTCTTGTTATGTTACAAACTGTTTTCTTTAATATGTGTGTTCTTGATTCTACCTCTCTATCTAGCCTTCCATATTGAGTGATCACCCTGCCCAAGTATTTGAATTCACTGACTTGTTTAAGCTCTGTACTTTTTATCTGTATATTTAGTGTTTTCTCTATTCTACTGATTTTCATTGCCTCAGCATTTGCTGTACTAATTCTCATATTATATTTATCACAGGCATTGTCAATGGCATTCAGATGTTCTTGGAGGCTTTGTTCATCGCAATGAAAGAGACTATGGTCATCTCCAAAAAGTAGCTCGTTCATTGTAGTGGCTAAATTGGTATTAGTTTTTATTTTCCTGGATTTGCCTAAATTATTCAGTAACAGGAATGATGTCTTTGTCTTCCCAATTCCAGCCCTTACATCCGAAGTATCAAAGGTTTTGCCCAAATTTGCGAGGGTGTCCACTCTGAAGCGTATAGCCTAGTCGACAGTGAGTTGGCTTGCTTAAACTTGGATTACACCGCATCAGGGTTCGACATCATGGACGGACAGAAACAAAATCCGGGCGTGATTCGTTCCTGATATGACCGCTCTTCCAGTCGACCCAGCTGTAAATGGGTACCATATGTATGAGTTGGGAAAGGTATAAACAGTAAGGAAGAGAACTGGCCACCCCACCTCACATAGGTTGCGGCTTAGTTCATGAAGAGTTATCTTCATTCTCAACGGCAATTGCTGCCATGGGAAACACCGTTAGCTTTACCATATCTCACAGTGCACCCACAAGGACGATTGGTTCTCCCCTTAAGGTACTTAATTACTTTCCGTGTCCAGTGACCTCAAATAGTATTGGACAAAAAATCAGCTGCCATGTAAGATATTTCATTTGCTGCCGAGAGATCAGCCAAAGTACACGATCCCTGCATTCTTGTGTACTAAGCAGATGCTCGGCGTCTTGTATGGTTCCGCATTCTTGTGTACTAGACAGATGCTCGGCGTCTTGTATGGTTCCGCATTCTTGTGTACTAGACAGATGCTCGGCGTCTTGTATGGTTCCGCATTCTTGTGTACTAGACAGATGCTCGGCGTCTTGTATGGTTCCGCATTCTTGTGTACTAGACAGATGCTCGGCGTCTTGTATGGTTCCGCATTCTTGTGTACTAGACAGATGCTCGGCGTCTTGTATGGTTCCGCATTCTTGTGTACTAGACAGATGCTCGGCGTCTTGTATGGTTCCGCATTCTTGTGTACTAGACAGATGCTCGGCGTCTTATATGGTTCCGCATTCTTGTGTACTAGACAGATGCTCGGCGTCTTGTATGGTTCCGCATTCTTGTGTACTAGACAGATGCTCGGCGTCTTGTATGGTTCCGCATTCTTGTGTACTAGACAGATGCTCGGCGTCTTGTATGGTTCCGCATTCTTGTGTACTAGACAGATGCTCGGCGTCTTGTATGGTTCTTCATTCTTGTGTACTAGACAGATGCTCGGCGTCTTGTATGGCTCCGCATTCGCAGATATCGTCGTCCGCATAACTTTACTTTTCAAGTTCGATCTACACCCAGACACTCTTGTTCATGATCTGTTCAGATGGATGGCATATTATGTTTTGTCATAATTATTCTTTTGATCCTCTTCCATTCCTCACTATATCTTTTGCGCCATTTTCCGGTGAGATTTTCCCTTAAGGGATTGATTTTAAACAATTTGGCTTTCTTATGTTAATATTGGATCTATTCTGAACATGCATCAAACTACAAACGCCTGTATCGATTTCTTGGTTTTGTTCCGTTAACTCTTCCTTGGCTTTGCCTGTCCCACCTATTCAACCTACATCACAGTCTTCCTTCTCACATGAAATGCCTTCCAGAATATCCTGTTATCGATACAATCCAATCTACCCTTCTGTAAATGGATACCTGACTTGTTATTAGACACGTAAATTCAGCGTTAACGGGCAAACCACCTCACAAAAACAATAACATGCACAATGAGGTGTCTTGTCTTGTCTTATCCACTTGTGCAGCGAGGTGTGTGGAACCGTAGTTTTCTGTCCAGGGCCAGACGCATCGTTAAAGTAGTCTTCGTTCCATGACGATTTAGAATATCCGCCACATTTCCTATCCATTTAGTTCTCGGTCTACCACGGTTTCGAAATCTCGAATGAGGACAGTGGTTGCTGGTCAGGTTGCATTCTCATTAGGCTGCTAAACCACTTTCACCATCATCATCAATATATTGAGTGCAGGGTCTTGCTTAAATAATGTTTTGCATTTCTTTCACTGTGCATTTTGTCTTGTTCTTCTTTTTCTTCGTAGGCTGTCAAACGTCAACCTGTATTTTTTTCTCGAAAAAGCAGCGGTCATCCTGAGGCTGTCGACACTGCCATAGAGCTTGTCTAGTGTTGCAACTGGTGATGGCCACATGTGCTTTCTCTGGTCCTCGTATGTCGGGCAGTTTTGCAGTAGATGCTCAGCGATCATTTTCCCGATACCCCAAGTGCATTCGTCATTGCCACCTATCTTCAGTTTATTGAATAGGTGGTACCTCAGTCTGTTGTGGCCTGTGGGGAGTCTGAAGACCACGACCTGCTCTCTTCTGCTCAACTGGTAATAGGCATCGTTTTTTGTGTAGCCAGTATGTTCTGTTTCCCATTTGGCCATGTATCAGGCCCTAATAAGCCTTTTGGACTCTTCGTAGGTCACACTAGAAGCTAGTTGTGGTAGTCTTGCACCTTCTTTTGCCAGTCTGTCTGCCTCCTCGTTGCTTTGGACGTTACAGTGGGATGGAACCCACTGTACCACTACTCTTTTTGGTGCGAATTGCTGGCATAGTTGACAGAGTACTGCTCTTAAATCATTAAGTTCAGTATTTTTCTGGCTTTTTAGTGCTGTGACTACGGCCAGGGCATCTGTAAACTGGACTATCTGGCTTTCATTGCTTTTGCTTGTCAGCATTGCTTCTACTGCAGCCCTCGGTGCCCCTGCCTCCGCTTTGAAATTGCTTGAGAATTTTCCAGTTGCCACTGACAGTGTTATTTTTCTACCATTTGGTAGGCTCAGGAATACCCCTGCCCCTCCGTTCTGTGTTGTGTTTGTTACAGAACCGTCGGTGTATGCATGGGTCCAGTCCATGCTTGGGTAGTTTCTCGTTATGTACCTCAGAGTTATGTCTCTTCTTTCTTTTTCAGTCTTGCTGTTCTTATTTCCAATACCTGGTATATTTTCTACCACCTCACGAATGATATGCTGCTTCCAGCTAGGTTTGCGTACAGTAGGGATGGGCTTTGGTGTTGTTAATGTGTTCATAGGGTCTTCGCTCATCTTTGCTTTGGCTATTTCTGCAAAGTTTCTCCGTTTTAGTTTCCCATTTCCAAATCTATTTAGTCTCTGATGCATTGGATGGTCTGTCAGTCTTCTGAGTTTCTCTGCTTGCTGCTGGGCTCTGCAGTCTCTTCTGTCGGTCATTGATTGCAGATTTGTAATATATTCAAGTTCTACAATTGGCGTTGACTTCATGCCTCCTGTTATAACTCTCTTGGCTTGGTTTTGAAGTTTGCTAATTTTATCAAAGTTCGCATTTGCTGCTGTTGTCCATGCCGCAATGCCATACTCGAGAACTGGTCTCACTCTTCCAGTGTAAAGTTTCTTTAGTATACTTTCGTCTGCTCTCCAGATTGTGCCAGCAAGTTTCCTCATGATTGTCATTCTTTCTCTGGCTCTCATTCGGTTTCTCTCAATCTAATTTTTCTATGTCTTGCGCCGATCAAATGTGACTCCCAGGTAGGTTGGGTTGTCGTTTGGACGCAGATATTTGCCGTTAAGACTTATTTTGGTGCTCTGGGGTTAATTTAAAAGCGAGAATATCGTACATGTTGTTTTTTCCTCATTTATTTTGACCAGCCATGAGTTCGCCCACTCCTCCAACGATGTTAGTGCCTGCTGCATCCGATTGTTTGCTATGGTGAGATTTTTTGTCAGAGGTCCACATAGAACATGGAACTGTGGACTCTTCTTGGTATATTCTGTGTGAAAAGTGTGGGTGACAGTACTCCTCTTTGGGGTACTCCCTGCTCAAGTGTCACCTTTTTGCTCATCTACCCTTGTACTTGAACTCTGGCTGTTCTGTTTTCGAGGTAGTGGCTGATCCATCTGTACATTTTCCCACAAACTTCACTTCTTCGTAGCTTGACTTTAAGTCTTTCTTTCCACACCTTGTCAAATTCCTTCTCTAAATTCACCCAAACCGCTACTGTGTGTTTTTTCTTCTGGTAAGCATCCTGTATTTCCTGGGCTATGAGAGTGATCTGGTCCTCAGTCGATCTGTGCTGTCTAAAACCTGCTTGCTGTGGAATTAGTATGTGTTTTTCTTTCAAACACCACATCAGTTTGGTGTTTATCATACGTTCCATCAGTTTTTCTACACAGCTCAGTAGACTGATAGGTCTATATCCATTTGGATCTGTTCTATCTTTTCCTTTCTTTGGTACTGGTATAAGTACAGCGTATTTGTATGGCTGCGGTACAATTCCCCTTTTTCAGCTTTGGTTCAGGACTGATAGTAACTTCCTCTTTGCTGTTTGGCTCAAACCCATCAGCATTTCGTTTGTTACCCCATCTATTCCGGGCGATTCCTTTTTCTTTAAAGTTCTAATGGCCTCATCCATTTCATTCATTGTTAGTTTTGCCATCATGTACTCCTCTGATGTCATCTTGATGTTGTCGTGGCTCTTTTGTTCTTCACTAATGTCTGAATGCCTGTCTGTAGGGACATCAATGTGGTTTGCTCTAGCATAATGTTCTATAAAGGCGTTTGCTGCTTTTTTTTCCAGTAAGTATGTTGTCGCCCTGCTTGATGGTAATTAGTTTATTTGATGGTGTTTCGCCATTTATGGCTCTGACTAACTTCCATAGTTTGTTCCCTTCTTTGCTTAAATTGAGGCTTTCTGTTTTGTTTTTCCAGCTGTCTCTTGTTATTTGGTTTAGTGTTCTTTTGTATTTCGCCGTGATGGCATTAAGGGCGATATTTGTTTCCATAGATTGCTTTCTCTCTGCCATGTTCCTAGCATTTGAGACTTCGTCTTCTGCTTTCTGCAGTTCATCATTCCAATATGGCTTGTAGTTTTTCCTTGCCCCTCTTGGGATGGTTTCGGTGGCTGCTTGCATCATTGCTTTGCTTAGGCTTTCCATCATAGGTTTCATATTGTTATTCCGTGTGTTGATGGTTTCACACAGTCCAACTGTCAGCATTGCAAATCTGTCCCAGTCGGCTCGTTTATAGTTCCAACGTGGGAGCGGTTTTATTTCCTGTAGGCCTACTTCCATGTCAATGTCTAACCTAATTGGCCTGTGGTCGCTACCTGCCAATTGGTTGAGCACCTGGCGGTCTATTTTGTGGTGAATATCCCCCGTGGAAAAGGCCAAGTCTGGAGTAGAGGTGGTATGCCATGTTCTAGAATAGAAGCTAGGACTGTCCTCCGGCCTATTGATAAGATATAGATTTGTGTCTATATCCCAGTCTTCCACTTCATCACCTCTGTTGTCTGTGTCCGAATATCCCCATCTCTCTGAGTGGCTGTTGAAGTCTCCAACCACTAGGCAGCTGGAGTCTTTGATTTCCATACTCGAGAGCGACAGGTCTTTGTTGGGTGGGCCATACATGTTGAAGATGCGGATCTTCGTTTCTTGTGTTATTATGTCGACTCCTACAATTTCTGCTTGTCCGGTGTGATTGACAGCTACCCCGCTACTCGGTATGCAGTTACATGTCAGTATCAGAACCCCTCCTTTGTGGCCTTCTCTATCTAGACGGAAGGTCTGGTATCCTCTGATTGAGAATTTGTGGTTGTTGTTGAGGTGCGTTTCTTGGATACATGCCAGGTCAATCTTACCTTCATGCAGGTGATGTGTTAGGGCAATCTTTTTGTTAATGACTCCCTCCGCATTCCACTGTAGTATTCTGAGGGTCTTTGGTTTTTGGTCAATAGTTTTTGCCCCATTACCTTGTGCCTTTATTTCCCAGCACATGGGTGGGTGACCACCAGTAGCATTGGGTTGGCCCCTTCGAGGCGTGGGGCCGGGCACTCTCGCTGCCTGGCGGGACTCCACAGGATGAGCACCATACTGTTTTCTGTTAGGTTGTAACGTCATCATACAGCGATATACGTTGTACTGTTTCGTTAAGCATGTGGCGCAGTGCATCCGATTTCAACAGGCGTTTCTGTTGGGATGCCCTCCTTAGTCTTTGGCTGTCCCCAGCCTATCTGCAAGGCACAGTTGTTTGTGGTCAGAGTTGTCTCTCTTAGGAAAGTTGTCTTGCAGGACTATCGAGTCTTCACCACTCGTGTCTATAGGGTGTGGTAATGATATGATATGATATGATGGACTGTATGTACTAGACATTTTGTCTCTCTTAGTTCCTCTGGTGGTTTACCTGGAGCGTTTCATCTCACATGTTTTGATCTTTCTTTCAATATATTTTGTTCCACGTTTGGCATTGGTAACAGAGTGTTGGCATGAATAAACCGTTGACCAGCAGTGGACATGTTTACGTTAGGGTGTTTCATTAATCGTAGCAGCTGCTATGCAACTGCATTTGCTTGTTGGCACCTGATACTAATTTCTCTGTCAATTTCTCTATGCTGTGCAAAAACACTGTCCAAGTTTTCAGGCGATCTGCTTATCTGCTTTAGTTTCTGTTTTTGATGCGTTAAATTGCATACTTTATCTTTCCGCACACATAATTGAGCGCAGTCAGATGTTATTGTTTGCTGCAGAAGGTCTTCATTATCATAAAGTAGGTTCTGATCATCTGCAAAAAAACAAAAAAACAACAACAACAATTTCATTTAACTGACCATCCTCTGTCATGTCTTCCTCGGCAATTCCTGATCGATGCTCTCTTTTGGCCTCCAGCGTTATTCTGTTGATAATCGAGGGTCGTTCTGAAAGTAATGCCTCCTATAGTACTCAACGAAAACCATAACAAATAAAAAGAGTACAGTAACACCATTTGATAGAGCAATGTCTTTTTTTCAAAAAACTATTTTTTCAACATGGCCACCACACTTGGCTATACATTTCTTACAACGATGAACAAGAGCATACATGCCGCACTCGTAAGAATCTGCACCAGCGAAGGTGGCCCACTGTTTCACAGCTGCTATAACGGCGTTGTTGCTAGAACAATGTTGGCCTCGCAGTCCATCTTTCATTGGTCCGAACAGATAGAAGTCAGAAGCAGCCAAACCTGGTCTAGACGGTGGGTGTGGTAGATGACATTCCCGTCAAGACTGACAATGTACTCAACGGTCTTCAGGCTGATATGGGGACTGGCGTTATGGTGTTAGAAAGGTTGTCTTCTTCTCTGTCGTGACCCTGGCAATTCGAACGTTCAGCTTAGTCAGTGTCGCAATATAGTCGTAAGAGTTGATGTTTTGTTCAGGTTCCAGGAAATCAAGAAGGATTACACCTTTCCCATACCCAAAAATACCGATCACATGACTTTACCAGCTGATAGCTGCGTCTTGAACGTTTTCCTTGATTGGGGATTCACATGTAGTCACTACATAGACTGCCGCACGCTCGGGATGTAAGGAAAGCTACTGCAACTCACCACTTAACGTATTTTACAGGACGCACAAAAGAGTAAACCTACTCATTGTGAACATTCGAAACATAACAACAACGACTCTGGATAGTAGTGGTCGTACTCTCATCACTAGTGATGAGACGTGGTACAACAACGACTCTGGATAGTAGTGGTCGTACTCTCATCACTAGTGATGAGACGTGGTACAACAACGACTCTGGATAGTAGTGGTCGTACTCTCATCACTAGTGATGAGACGTGGTACAACAACGACTCTGGGTAGTAGTGGTCGTACTCTCATCACTAGTGATGAGACGTGGTACAACAACGACTCTGGATAGTAGTGGTCGTACTCTCATCACTAGTGATGAGACGTGGTACAACAACGACTCTGGATAGTAGTGGTCGTACTCTCATCACTAGTGATGAGACGTGGTACAACAACGACTCTGGGTAGTAGTGGTCGTACTCTCATCACTAGTGATGAGACGTGGTACAACAACGACTCTGGATAGTAGTGGTCGTACTCTCATCACTAGTGATGAGACGTGGTACAACAACGACTCTGGATAGTAGTGGTCGTACTCTCATCACTAGTGATGATTCGATCCAGAAAACTGTAACGGTCATCCTCGTATTGGTTCAATAGGTCACGCTAATCTTGCATACGATGTTCTTCCTGTTCATTTGTGAACATTCATGGGGCCCATCTGGAGGAAACTTTGAGATATTCAAACCATCCCATCATCGTTCCCAACGCATTGAAGCCTATCGTAGACAGTTCTCTGGCCATTATCCTCAGATTTTCGCGGATGATCTGAGCGTGATGGGACAGCTGTGTCTGAAACATGGATTGTCCTTCATGGAACAGAGAAACTGAATGGATATCAACGAAGCACTTCGTCTCTCAGAAACAACACTGCAGGCACGGTTATCAAATATTCTAGCAAAGACGAAGCAACATATTTGACACTAACTTTATTTGAATCTTTCTTATTTTCACCGGTCCTTGAATAATATATGTTATTTTCACAGGTTTTACAAAAAATCCTTATATTCACCCGTCCTTGAATTAACTTCCTTATATTCACCGATCCCTGAATAACCTTCCCTATATTCACCGATCCCTGAATAATCTTCCCTATATTCACCCATCCCTGAATAACCTTCCCTATATTCACCGATCCCTGAATAACCTTCCCTATATTCACCCATCCCTGAATAACCTTCCCTATATTCACCCATCCCTGAATAACCTTCCCTATATTCACCGATCACTGAATAATCTTTCTTGTTTTTATAGATCCTTTAATATAATTTGTATTTATTCTCACCCGTCTGCGAAAAATCGTTCTTATTCTCAAGAACGCCGGATCTCCGAGACTCTCAGGAACGCCGGATCTCCGAGACGAAAACGTACTGTGCGGAAAGACAAAACTATTCACACTCACATGTCCAATCCTGACATTAAATGCTGTATACGTGGTTAAGTTTTCTGGGCTAGAATTGGACTATACATCCACCTCAGGACTCACCGGCAAGGTGCAACACAGTATATTGGCATCATTGCTTGAGATGGGCGGCTGGTAATGGAAAGACTGGTACTATGAGAGTCGGCTAAACACCAATCATATGAGGTCCCTGCGCTGAATCCTGGTGGTTGGGTGCAGGACAAGATAACTAACTCAGAGGTCTTTAACGTGTTTAGTTTTAGAAGGCCCCGAAGGCTGAGGATGGATGATGGCAGAATACCAAAAGATCTTCTCTATGAAGAATTACAGTTGGTGGAAATGTCTCTGGACTGGGCACTACTTCGGTACAAAGATGTGTGGAAGCGTTGTATAAATGCTGCAGGCGTCGATTTGGAATTATGGGGACAGGACGCCATGGATCGTGTTGCATGGAAGGGCAGGATTAAGCTTGGAATACAGACACAATATATACTGATTGCAGATAAAGTAGGGACAGTGTTTCAGAAGGTACGCCCCACCATGCGATGCCGCAATTGGCCCTGACTTTCCTTGCACCCACTGTGGAAGACACTTCTCTGCTCGGATTGAGGTTGAGAATGAGCGCAGAAGAAGAAGAATAATAATAATAATAAGAAGAAGAAGAAGAAGAAGAAAAAGAAGAAGAAGAAGAAGAAGAAGAAGAAGTAGAAGAAGAAGAAGAAGAAGAAGAAGACAAAAACTGTCATTCTACATTTTTCCCATTGCTGGGGAAGTCGAGAGGTTTTTAAGGCGGAGGACTACAGGCCGCTTCGCCACTGCTGTCGCCACGTCGTGTGCTGGTTATGTTTGTTTATTTCACCACCAACAGATAAAACAACAAATGCTATACCGGGGATTCCTTGTCGGCTGGCAGGCAACGAAACCATTCGGCTTCACTCTCCTCCCATCATTTAGAACAACCGTAATAAATTATGCATAACAAGAGTCGATTTAAAAGACATTGGTTTCTGTCCATTACCGAGTGTTTGAGGACGGTCATGGATGTTACCAGGTAAGACAGAATGCTGAACGTTGACATTCGTGGTGTTGTCGGCACTACGTCTTGTACCGGATACATTTCCATGCAGAAAATAAAAGTTGGTTTGGTCATCTCATGAGAATGCACATTATCAGCATCCACGGATGGCTTACAACACTCGAATATCTGGCTACAGGGCAAGTGGCCGGCCGCGAGGCACGTCGATATATGACATTAGAGTTATTGGGCTCACATTGATCGACGGAACGCACTTGGCGCAGAATCGACAACTTAATTAAGATCCCCACGCTCCGCAAATGTAAAGACGTGGAAAGAGAACTAACTACAACCTAGTCTATTTTCCCTTGACCTAGTTTCAGACAACGACAGATTACATTAGAAACAAGACCAGCTAGATGAAAGATGTCTAAGATACAGTGAAACTTTGTCTAAACTTTGAATAAGTTATTGTTTGTCACTGACAAATATCATTCTATGTCCCCGCCCCCCACTTCCACATCGCTTTGGTTTGGGATCCCAGAACAGAAACAAGGTGCCTGTCACATTAGTTTTGACACATAAATACTCCTTTCCCCCTCCACTCATTAATATTAACAGGAAAGCACTCTGTCACCTCAACCATATTGGCACCTTATATCGCAATGATTGCCCACGTAAGTAGAAACACCCCCCCCCCCCCCCGCTACAATCTTCCCCTCCCTCCCCTATTCTCCTCATCAACCACATAATAATATCCATTCCCATTTACTCTGCAAAAAGAAGAAGTCCTCCTCCTCCCCCCTCCACCCCCTACCCCACGCTCCCAACACACACACTAACACACACACGTAAGAAGCAGTCGTCCCCCCCCCCCTTACACAACAAATAATACTTACTTAACTGTCTCTGCCCAAGCACCACGTCATACAGTATCCATCCAGTATCCAGCGACATGGATTGCCTTGCATTGAGGTTGGGGCAGGCGGTCATCAGGTGGTTTGGGTCTTGTATTGTACCACAATCACGTGTGTCATCGTCTGTGTATCTCCATCGTTTAATATTCGTCTGACACCGTGATACACCAGTTCGGAGTCTGTTCAGCGACTTCCATGTTGTGTATGATAGTTGATGTCCGGCGGTAGGTTCTTCCCGAAGTTCTATCTTTGGGGTCTGCTTTAATTCATGCCCCTTCTCGATACGGCGACGTTCAGGGTTGGTCTGTATGGGATTTATTGATTTTAGGCAAATAATAATGAGCATACACACGTAGGTACCTCATCAGCATACACACGTAAATACCTCATCAGCAGACACAAGTAAGTACCTCATCAGCAGATACACGTAAGTACCTCATCAGCATACACACGTAAGTACCTCATCAGCATACACACGTAAGTACCTCATCAGCATACACACGTAAGTACCTCATCAGCATAGACACGCAAGTACCTCATCAGCAGACACACGTAAGTACCTCATCAGCAGACACACGTAAGTACCTCATCAACAGACACACGTAAGTACCTCATCAGCATACACACGTAAGTACCTCATCAGCATACACACGTAAGTACCTCATCAGCAGACACACGTAATTACGCCTCACACGCACCTAGGCACCCACTACTAGCGTAACCACGTAACTAAACCTCACCCCCCTCATAAGCTTACAACCCCCCCCCCCCCGTGCCCTCCCCCCACTTTCTCTAAACCATTGGACATGCACACTTTAAGTCCCCGGATCGTAACGTGCACACGTACGTAAGCGAAATACGCAGACACTCATCTATAGCACATTAACTTAACGGGTAAATTGCAACCCGTCCACGTAACGAAACAGTGTGACGTCAGCGTGGGAGGTAACTAGACAAGTTGAACCAGGAAAAGGGAGGTAAAGGAGAGCGAGGGGAAAAAAGGGGGAAAAATTTAAACAAAAGATACAGCAGAGCTTCTGGTCTGTGAAAGAGAAATGGATTGTCTAGACAGCGGATGAAAGGTCTGCTGATAACGAAATGTCTGTCTGCGGGAGATAGTTTTCCTCGTACTTTCACAAAACAAAGTAAGCGCCTTTGAATGAATGATGTGTCAGACCGGAGCCTGTGTTAGAAATACTCACCATTTCTTGAAGAAGTTAATAATATAATCTATGAAGAATTTAAACTTTCAGACTAGTACAGAGAAAACACATAATCAGTTTTGATAGAAACATACAAAACAAGTAAGAATTAAAATAAAATAAACTGTTTTCGGTTGAGGCCTTTATTAATACTCAAACACGGGGACAGCGTGGGCTAGTGGTTAAGTGACACGGCTCACTATCCGAAGGTGCTGGGTTCGATTCCCATCACAGCACCGGCCATTACCCCGGGGAAGCAAACCGTTAGAAAATGCGCGAGGAAGCAGATCCTTACATAAAATGAATGCTGAAGTTGGATGCACTGGGCCGATAGGCGCAAAATAAATTCCACAGTACAACGCACATCGCCTTGGGGAATAGAGAAAAGGCGAACACAAACTTTAAAAAATCAAATATTTTCTGAAGGGAACCGATTATGGTAGCAGGCAAGTACTATTAAGTTGAGTTCATCCCGTGATCTCTTGACATTCTTGATGCAACACTGCTGACACCTACACACTACTGCGTTATACCTCTCTGTCTGCGCTTGTTTTTTGTACCTTCTCCAGTTGTAGGTTAGTCCATTCCTAGATGTTGTCTTCCCATCGTATTCTTGGACGACCTCGTCCTCGCTGGCCCTGCCCTGTGCCCTGTAGTATGGTACTCGCAAAGCCCTTAGACCTCGAGACGTGGCCATACCAAGTCAGCTTTCGCCTTTTGATCGTCGTGAAGCGCTCATCGTACAGTCCACTTGCATTCTCGATACTACGTCATACTTTATCATTTGTGATACGGTCTTTGTCGGTGATATTTAGGAATCTTCTAAAACATCTCATCTCCATTGTCTGGGTTCTTCTCTAGAAGTCTGCTGTCTAGTCCATGTTTCGCAAGCGCAGAGGAATATAGAAAGAACCAGTGATTGCATTAGTCTGACCTTTATGGCGAGGGAGAGTCGTTTATCTTTCCATATATGTTTCAATCACGCAAGGGCTGCTGTTGTTTGTCCTATTCTGGCCAGGACCTCTGGTTTTGATTCCTCATCCCTGATTGTTGAGCCCATGTATTGGAAATAGTTCACAGTTTCAAGATCATGTCTATTTGCTTTGATATCAGCGGTGGGGGAAGGTGCGATGTTTGGGCTGGACGTCCCGCTCGTTAAAGGAAAGTGAAGAGTCTGTTTTAGCCTCTCCTTTCCAGTTGTAGAGTTCGCCGCTGAGTTTACTGGATTTACTCGGCTTGCCGGACAGGAGTTTCCATGTCAATGGCTCTCCTAAATTATTGCTTCCCAAGCAGTACCTTCATGAGGGGCCCCCTGTTTCTTACAGAGCCTGCTGTGGGGCGCGACCGAGTACCCGGCGGTATAACTGGGCGGGCAGATTGGGCCAATTAGCCTTGGTGGGCAGCCAATCTAAGAGAAGGTAAACTCTGACTCTAGCCCCGGGTAGACGCAGCTCGTTAGCCTTCTCAGGCAGTTCGCCTAGGAGAGTAGGAGAGGGAACTCACAAGTCCCAGGGAGCGCTGGCTAGTCCTGAGAGGATAAGAGTATCATCGGATGTCTCGAGTAACTAGCATCTGCGGGCAACGATTCCACTGCCTTGTGGAAACCTTGTGAGAGGGTATTGCTACGGGGTTAAACCCAGACAGAAAATCCGAAGTGGTAGCACCTCAGGCAGATGGTTTCAAAATTGTGAAATTATTCCGGCAGCTCCTGCAGCTGAGCTGGTGCCAAAATGTCATGGCCTGCATTCCTTTGGATTACACTAGTGAGGCCGAGAGGGGGGATCCTGCAGTTTGGGTAGCCCAGGGTCTCGATATTCAGCGTCCAGGCTTGCGCCTTGGAGAGGCTTTTTACAGGAGGCCACGCGGTTTACAGAAACTTAGAAGCCTATGATGATAATGATGTTGATCACCAACTTTGTATTTTCTGCGTTTATCTCCATGAGTTCAAGTATTTGGGCAGTATTTTCTGCGTTTATCTTCATGAGTTCAAGTATTTGGGCAGTATTTTCTGCGTTTATCTCCATGAGTTCAAGTATTTGGGCAGTAATTTCTGCGTTTATCTCCACGAGTTCAGGTTTTTGGGCAGTATTTTTTCGGCAGACGGTAGGATCGACAGGGAAATTGAGACAAGACGCCAAAAAGCATCTGCGGTGACTTATCAGCTGTCCCCACTGCTTAGACACCCAAGCATTAGTTTGGCAACAAAGCAACAGCTGATAACAGTATATTTATGCCGGTTCTGTGCTACCAGTGCCAAACATGGCCTCTGTCCAGGCCGCGCGAGAGCAGAATTTCGTCTTGTGAAATGAAGTGTTTGAGGAAAGTCATTGGTGTTACCAGAAGAGACAGAATGCGGAACGACGACATTCGAAGTATGGTCGGCACTACGTCTGGTGCCGAATATATTTCCAGGCAGAAAATAAGTTGGTTTGGTCATCTCATGAGAATGCACCCTCATCATCTTCCACTTATGGCTTACAATGCTGGTAGATCTGGCTACAGGGCAAGTGGGCGGCCGCGAGGTAGGTGGATATATGACATTAGAGTGATTATGCAGCGACAAGGGCTCACATTGACCGACGCAACGAACTTGGCGCAGGATAGACAACTCAAGCTCCCCACGACACCAAACGGTAAAAGTGGAAAAAAAACTAGCTAACTATAAAACTAACTAACTATCTCCATGTCATAAGCCTGTGCTGTTACATCCAGTCTTCGGATCAATTTTCGAAGGTATATCCCCGCCCGACCAGGCCGTCAACGTCATCAAGTGTAAGGTAGTAATAATGTCATCAAGTGTAAGGTGGTAATCAATGACATTAAGCGTAAGGTGGTAATCAATGTCATCAAGCGTAAGGTGGTAATCAATGTCATCAAGCGTAAGGTGGTAATCAATGTCATCAAGCGTAAGGTGGTAATCAAGGACATCCACAAAGCGTAAGGTGGTAATCAATGACATAAAGCGTAAGGTGGTAATCAATGACATCCACCTAGTGTAAGGTGGTAATCAATGACATCCATCAAGTGTAAGGTGGTAATCAATGACATTAACCAAGTGTAAGGTGGTATTCAATGTCATAAAGCGTAAGGTGGTAATCAATGTCATCCACTTAGTGTAAGGTGGTAATCAATGTCATCCACCAAGTGTAAGGTGGTAATCGATGACATCCACTTAGTGTAAGGTGGTAATCAATGACATCCACTTAGTGTAAGGTGGTAATCAATGTCATCCACCAAGTGTAAGGTGGTAATCAATGACATTAACCAAGTGTAAGGTGGTATTCAATGTCATCAAGCGTAAGGTGGTAATCAATGTCATCCACTTAGTGTAAGGTGGTAATCAATGTCATCCACCAAGTGTAAGGTGGTAATCAATGACATTAACCAAGTGTAAGGTGGTATTCAATGTCATCAAGCGTAAGGTGGTAATCAATGTCATTCACCAAGTGTAAGGTGATAATCAATGACATCCACAAAGTGTAAGGTGGTAATCAATGACATCCACCAAGTGTAAGGTGGTAATCAATGGCATCAAGCGTAAGGTGGTAATCAATGACATCAAACGTAAGGTGGTAATCAATGACATCCACCAAGAGTAAGGTGGTAATCAATGGCATCAAGCGTAAGATGGTAATCAATGACATCCACCAGGTGTAAGGTGGTAATCAATGAAATCCACCAAGTGTAAGGTGGTAATCAATGTCATCCACCAAGTGTAAGGTGGTAATCATTGACATCCACCAAGTGTAAGGTGGTAATCAATGTCATCCACTAAGTGTAAGGTGGTAATCAATGACATCCACAAAGTGTAAGGTGGTAACCAATGACATCCACAAAGTGTAAGGTGGTAATCAATGTCATCCACTAAGTGTAAGGTGGTAATCAATGACATAAAGCGTAAGGTGGTAATCAATGACATCAAGCGTAAGGTGGTAATCAATGACATCCACAAAGTGTAAGGTGGTAATCAATGTCATCCACCAAGTGTTAGGTGGTAATCAATGTCATCAAGTGTAAGGTGGTAATCAATGACATCAAGCGTAAGGTGGTAATCAATTACATCAAGTGTAAGGTGGTAATCAATGACATCCACCAAGCGGAAGGTGGTAATCAATGACATCCACCAAGTGTAAGGTGGTAATCAATTACATCCACAAAGTGTAAGGTGGTAATCAATGTCATCATCCAAGTTTAAGGTGGAAATTAATGTCATCAAGTGTAAGGTGGTAATCAATGACATCCACAAAGTGTAAGGTTGTAATCAATGACATCCACCAAGTAAAAGGTGGTAATCAATGACATCCACCAAGTGTAAGGTGGTAATCAATGACATCCACCAAGTGTAAGGTGGTAATCAATGTCATCCTCCAATTGTAAGGTGGTAATCAATGTCATCAAGTGTAAGGTGGTAATCAATTACACCAAGCGTAAGGTGGTAATCAATGACATCCACAACGTGTAAGGTGGTAATCAATGTCATCCACCAAGTGTAAGGTGGTAATCAATGACATCAAGTGTAAGGTGGTAATCAATGACATCCACCAGGTGTAAGGTGGTAATCAATAAAATCCACAAAGTGTAAGGTGGTATTCATTGTCGTCCACCAAGTGTAAGGTGGTAATCAATGACATCAAGCGTAAGGTGGTAATCAATGACATCAAGCGTAAGGTGGTAATCAATGACATTCACAAAGTGTTAGGTGGTAATCAATGTCATCTAGTGTAAGGTGGTAATCAATGACGTCAAGTGTAAGGTGGTAATCAATGTCATCAAGTGTAAGGTGGTAATCAATGTCATGTACCAAGTGTAAGGTGGTAATCAATGTCATCAAGTGTAAGGTGGTAATCAATTACATCAAGCGTAAGGTGGTAATCAAAGACATCCACAAAGTCTAAGGTGGTAATCAATGACATCAAGCGTAAGGTGGTAATCAATGACATCAAGCGAAAGGTGGTAATCAATGTCATCAAGTGTAAGGTGGTAATCAATGTCATCAAGTGTAAGGTGGTAATCAATGTCATTCACTAAGTGTAAGGTGGTAATCAATGTCATCAAGTGTAAGGTGGAAATCAATGTCATCAAGTGTAAGGTGGTAAGCAATGTAATCATCTGTAAGGTGGTAATTAATGTCGTCCACAAAGTGTAAGGTGGTAATCAATGTCATCCACCAAGTGTAAAGTGGTAATCAATGTCATCAAGCGTAAGGTGGTAATCAATGTCATCCACCAAGTGTAAGGTGGTAATCAATGTCATCCACCAAGTGTAAGGTGGTAATCAATGACATCCACTAAGTGTAAGGTGGTAATCAATGTCATCAAGCGTAAGGTGGTAATCAATGTCATCCACCAAGTGTACGGTGGTAATCAATGTCATCAGGTGTAAGGTGGTAATCAATGACATCAAGCGTAAGGTGGTAATCAATGACATCAAGCGTAAGATGGTGATCAATGACATCCACCAAGTGTAAGGTGGTAATCAATGTCATCCACCAAGTGTAAGGTGGTAATCAATGTCATCAAGTGTAAGGTGGTAATCAATGACATCAAGCGTAAGGTGGTGATCAATGACATCCACCAAGTGTAAGGTGGTAATCAATGACATCAAGTGTAAGGTGGTAATCAATGACATCAAGCGTAAGGTGGTGATCAATGACATCCACCAAGTGTAAGGTGGTAATCAATGTCATCCACCAAGTGTAAGGTGGTAATCAATGTCATCAAGTGTAAGGTGGTAATCAATGTCATCAAGCGTAAGGTGGTAATCAATGACATCAAGTGTAAGGTGGTAATCAATGACATCCACCAAGTGTAAGGTGGTAATCAATGTCATCCACCAAGTGTAAGGTGGTAATCAATGTCATCCACCAAGTGTAAGGTGGTAATCAATGTCATCAAGTGTAAGGTGGTAATCAATGACATCAGGCGTAAGGTGGTAATCAATGACATCCACCAAGTTTAAGGTGGTAATCAATGACATCAAGCGTAAGGTGGTAATCAATGACATCCACCAAGTGTAAGGTATTAATCAATGACATCCACAAAGTGTAAGGTGATAATCAATGTCATCCACCAAGTGTAAGGTGGTAATCAATGACATCAAGCGTAAGGTGGTAATCAATGACATCCACCAATGGTAAGGTGGTAATCAATGACATCCACAAAGTGTAAGGTGGTAATCAATGACATCCACCAAGTGTAAGGTGGTAATCAATGACATCCACCAAATGTAAGGTGGTAATCAATGACATCCACCAAGTGTAAAGTGGTAATCAATGTCATCCACCAAGTGTAAGGTGGTAATCAATGACATCAAGCGCAAGGTGGTAATCAATGACATCCACCAAGTGTACGGTGGTAATCAATGACATCAAGCGTAAGGTGGTAATCAATGACATCAAGCGTAAGGTGGTGATCAATGACATCCGCCAAGTGTAAGGTGGTAATCAATGTCATCCACCAAGTGTAAGGTGGTAATCAATGTCATCAAGTGTAAGGTGGTAATCAATGACATCAAGCGTAAGGTGGTGATCAATGACATCCACCAAGTGTAAGGTGGTAATCAATGACATCAAGTGTAAGGTGGTAATCAATGACATCAAGCGTAAGGTGGTGATCAATGACATCCACCAAGTGTAAGGTGGTAATCAATGCCATCCACCAAGTGTAAGGTGGTAATCAATGTCATCAAGTGTAAGGTGGTAATCAATGTCATCAAGCGTAAGGTGGTAATCAATGACATCAAGTGTAAGGTGGTAATCAATGACATCCACCAAGTGTAAGGTGGTAATCAATGTCATCCACCAAGTGTAAGGTGGTAATCAATGTCATCCACCAAGTGTAAGGTGGTAATCAATGTCATCAAGTGTAAGGTGGTAATCAATGACATCAGGCGTAAGGTGGTAATCAATGACATCCACCAAGTTTAAGGTGGTAATCAATGACATCAAGCGTAAGGTGGTAATCAATGACATCCACAAAGTGTAAGGTATTAATCAATGACATCCACAAAGTGTAAGGTGATAATCAATGTCATCCACCAAGTGTAAGGTGGTAATCAATGACATCAAGCGTAAGGTGGTAATCAATGACATCCACCAATTGTAAGGTGGTAATCAATGACATCCACAAAGTGTAAGGTGGTAATCAATGACATCCACCAAGTGTAAGGTGGTAATCAATGACATCCACCAAATGTAAGGTGGTAATCAATGACATCCACCAAGTGTAAAGTGGTAATCAATGTCATCCACCAAGTGTAAGGTGGTAATCAATGACATCAAGCGCAAGGTGGTAATCAATGACATCCACCAAGTGTACGGTGGTAATCAATGACATCCACCAAGTGCAAGGTGGTAATCAATGAAATCCACCAAGTGTAAAGTGGTAATCAATGTCATCCACCAAGTGTAAGGTGGTAATCAATGACATCAAGCGTAAGGTGGTAATCAATGACATCCACCAAGTGTAAGGTGGTAATCAATGACATCCACCAAGTGTAAAGTGGTAATCAATGACATGCACCAAGTGTAAGGTGGTAATCAATGACAGCCACCAAGTGTAAGGTGGTATTATCAATGACATCAAGCGTAAGGTGGTAATCAATGACAGCCACCAAGTGTAAGGTGGTAATCAATGACATCAAGCGTAAGGTGGTAATCAATGTCATCCACAAAGTGTAAGGTGGTAATGAATGTCATAAAGTGTAAGGTGGTAATCAATGACATCAACCAAGTGTAAGGTGGTAATCAATGACATCCACAAAGTGTAAGGTGGTAATCAATGTCATCCACCAAGCGTAAGGTGGTAATCAATGACATCAAGCGTAAGGTGGTAATCAATGATACCAAGCGTAAAGTGGTAATCAATGACATCAATCGTAAGGTGGTAATCAATGACATCCACCAAGTGTAAGGTGGTAATCAATGTCATCCACCAAGTGTTAGGAGGTAATCAATGTCATCAAGTGTAAGGTGGTAATCAATGACATCCACCAAGTGTAAGGTGGTAATCAATGTCATCCACCAAGTGTTAGGTGGTAATGAATGTCATCAAGCGTAAGGTGGTAATCAATGACGTCAAGTGTAAGGTGGTAATCAATGACATCCACCAAGTGTAAGGTGGTAATCAATGACATCAACCAAGTGTAAAGTGGTAATCAATGTCATCCACCAAGTGTAAGGTGGTAATCAATGTCATCAAGTGTAAGGTGGTAATCAATGACATCAAGCGTAAGGTGGTAATCAATGACATCCACAAAGTGTAAGGTGGTAATCAATGACATCAAGCGTAAGGTGGTAATAAATGACATCCACCAAGCGTAAGGTGGTAATCAATGTCATCAAGTGTAAGGTGGTAATCAATGTCATCCACCAAGTGTAAGGTGGTAATCAATGTCATCAAGTGTAAGGTGGAAATCAATGTCATCCACCAAGTGTATAGTGGTAATCAATGTCATCCACCAAGTGTATAGTGGTAATCAATGACATCAAGCGTAAGGTGGTAATCAATGACATCAAGTGTAAGGTGGTACGCAATGTAATCATCTGTAAGGTGGTAATTAATGTCGTCCACAAAGTGTAAGGTGGTAATCAATGTCATCCACCAAGTGTATAGTGGTAATCAATGTCATCAAGCGTAAGGTGGTAATCAATGTCATCCACCATGTGTAAGGTGGTAATCAATGTCATCCACCAAGTGTAAGGTGGTAATCAATGACATCCACTAAGTGTAAGGTGGTAATCAATGTCATCAAGCGTAAGGTGGTAATCAATGTCATCCACCAAGTGTAAGGTGGTAATCAATGACATCCACCAAGTGTAAGGTGGTAATCAATGTCATCCACCAAGTGTAAGGTGGTAATCAATGACATCAAGCGTAAGGTGATAATCAATGACATCAAGCGTAAGGTGGTAATCAATGACATACACAAAGTGTAAGGTGGTAATCAATGTCATCAGGTGTAAGGTGGTAATCAATGACATCCACCAAGTGAAAGGTGGTAATCAATGTCATCCACCAAGTGTAAGGTGGTAATGAATGTCATCAAGTGTCAGGTGGTAATCAACGACATCAGGCGTAAGGTGGTAATCAATGACATCCACCAAGTGTAAGGTGGTAATCAATGACATCCACCAAGTGTAAGGTGGTAATCAATGACATCAAGCGTAAGGTGGTAATCAATGACATCCACCAATTGTAAGGTGGTAATCAATGACATCCACAAAGTGTAAGGTAGTAATCAATTACATCCACCAAGTGTAAGGTGGTAATCAATGACATCCACCAAATGTAAGGTGGTAATCAATGACATCCACCAAGTGTAAAGTGGTAATCAATGTCATCCACCAAGTGTAAGGTGGTAATCAATGTCATCAAGTGTAAGGTGTTAATCAATGACATCAACCAAGTGTAAGGTGGTAATCAATGTCATCCACAAAGTGTAAGGTGGTAATCAATGTCATAAAGTGTAAGGTGTTAATCAATGACATCAACCAAGTGTAAGGTGGTAATCAATGTCATCCACAAAGTGTAAGGTGGTAATCAATGACATCAAGCGTAAGGTGGTAATCAATGACATCAAGCGTAAGGTGGTAATCAATGACATCAAGCGTAAGGTGGTAATAAATGACATCAAGCGTAAGGTGGTAATAAATGACATCAAGCGTAAGGTGGTAATAAATGACATCAAGCGTAAGGTGGTAATAAATGACATCAAGCCTAAGGGGGTAATAAATGACATCAAGCGTAAGGTGGTAATCATTTTATCCCCTGTCCTTTCGGTGCCAACACGAGGGCATCACTCATAATTCTTTTTAGGAACAAATTGAAGTGTCGTGGAAAGTTTACATTGTTGTCTTACGCCGACGGATGTGTCATATATTTTCCCATGCACAAAGATTGCGCTTGTTGCCTTATCATAGAGTGATATTAGCAACAGGTGTGATCATATAAACGTTATCGCCAGACAGAAGAATGACAGCGGAGATCTAACAAAGATGCAATAAGGCAAATCACATTATTGGGCAATTAACATCAATACTTAATTTGCGAACACGTGACACATACTACCAAAAGATTTTTATTCTACACGATTTCAGTACCGACACTCTGCAATCCTTGTCAGCACTGAACACTAACATCAATTGAAAAACGACAAATCGCAACAGCAGAAATGGAATGTCTAGGAAAGAAACACATTGGGCGTAACAAGGAGAGACATGACCAGAAATGATTACATCAGGAGACTAGTAGGAACAACACCAGTATCAGACTACATTAAAAGACAGAAACTAAACTAATATGGTTTGGTCACGTAACAAGCCTAAACCCTAACCCCCCCCCTCTCTCTCTTCATCTCTTCCTAACCTGACGCTAAAAGGCAAAACAGAATTAGCAACAACAAACAAGAAAAAACCAGGAGGTGGAGGAGACGACGAAGAAGAAAGAAAGAAAGAAAGACTTAATATAATCATCAATTGAGGAAAAATCGAACAAGTGCAGAAGTTCACATATTCGAGACAAATCATCACAGAATGAGATAGAAATTGATACAACAATTGCATTAGTAAATACAAAAAAGCCTTCGGGGAGAACCAGAAATTGCTAACTTCAAAGAATATTAGTGCTGATAAAAAGAATAATCACTACTGATGTATGAACAATTGCACTATATCGGGTTGATACATAGACTAGCAAAGATGGATGGAAAAATCTTGGAAGTGTTTGAAATGTAGTCCTACCGTAGAATGCAGCGAGTGAGTTGTACAGAAAATAGATCCTTCTTCTTCTTCTTCTTCTTACGCTGTCAGACGTCGAGCTTTATTTTTTCGAAAAAAGCAGCGGTCATCCTGAGGCTGTCGACAGTGCCATAGAGCTTGTCTAGTGTTGCCACTGGTGATGGCCACATCTGCTCTCTCTGATCCTCGTATGTCGGGCAGTTTTGCAGCAAATGTTCAGCGGTCATTTTCTTGGGCACCACACGTGCATTCGTCGGTGCCACCTATCTTCAATTTGTTGAATAGGTGGTACCTCAGTCTATTGTGGCCAGTGCGAAGTCTGAAGACCACGACCTGCTCTCTTCTGTTCAACTGGTAATAGGCATCGTTTTTTGTGTAGCCAGTATGTTCTGTTTCCCATTAGGTCATGTATCTAGGTCTAATAAGCTGTTTTGACTCTTCGTATATCACACTGGTATCTGGTTGTGGTAGTCTTGCACCTTCTTTTGCCAGTCTGTCTGCCTCCTCGTTGTCTTGGATATTGCAGTGGGATGGAACCGACTGTACCACTACCCTTTTTGGTGCGGACTGCTGGCATAGTTGACAGAGTACTGCTCTTAAATCATTAAGTTCAGTATTTTTCTGGCTTTCTAGTGCTGTGACTACGGCCAGGACATCTGTAAGCAGGACTATATGGCTTTCATTCCTTTTACCTGTCACCATTTCTTCCACTGCCGCCCTCAGTGCCTCTGCCTCCGCTCTGAAATTGCTTGTGTATTTTCCAGTTGCCAATGACAGTGTTATTTTCCTGCCATTTGGTAGGCTCAGGAATGCCCCTCCCCATCCGTTCTGTGTTGCGTTTGTTACAGAGCCGTCGGTGTATGCATGGGTCCATTCCATGCTTGGGTAGTTTTTCGTTATGTACCTCAGGGTTGTATCTCTTCTTTCATTTTCAGTCTGGCAGTTTTTGTTTCCAATACCTGGTACATTTTCTACCACCTCTGGAAATATATGCTGCCTCCAGGTAGGTTTTCGTACAGTAGGGATGGGCTTTAGTGTTGTTAGTGCGTTTATAGAGTCTTCGTGCATCTTTGCTTTGGCTATCTCTGCAAAGTTTCTCCGCTTTAGTTTCCCATTTCCGAAATTTTTTAGTCTCTGGTGCATTGGATGATCAGTCAGTCTTTTGAGTTTCTCTGCTTGCTGCTGGGCTCTGCAGTCTTTTCTGTCGGTCATGGATTGCAGTTTTGTAATCTTTTCAAGTTCTACAATGTTATAACTCTTTTGGCTTGGTTTTGGAGTTTCCTAATTTTATCGAAGTTCGCCTTTGCTGCTGTTGTCCATGCCACAATGCCATACTCGAGAACTGGTCTCACTCTTCCAGTGTACAGTTTCTTTAGTATACTTTCGTCTGCTCCCCATCTTGTATGAGGGTGACCTGATCCTCATTGGATCTGTGCTATCTAAAGCCTGCTTGCTGTGGAATTAGTATGTGTTTTTCTTCCAGATGCCACATCAGTCTGGTGTTTATCATACGTTCCATCAGTTTGCCTACGCAGCTCAGTAGGCTGATAGGCCTGTATCCTTTTGAATCTGTTTTGTCTTTTCCTTTCTTTGGTACTGGTACAAGTACTGCGTCTTTCCATGCCTGGGGTACAATACCCCTTTTCCAGCTTTGGTTCAGGACTGATAGTAGTTTCCTCTTTGCTGTTTGGCCCAGCCCCATCAGCATTTCGATTGTTATCCCGTGTTTTCCGGGATATTTCCTTTTCTTTAACGTTCTAATGGCCTCTTCCATTTCATTCATTGTTAATTTTGCCATCATATGCTCTTCTGGTGCCATATTGATGTTGTCGTACCCCTTTTGCTCTACACTAATGTCTGTATGCCTATCTGCAGGGACATCAATGTGGTTTGCTCTGGCATAATGTTCAACAAAGGCGTTTGCTGCTTTTTTTTCCATTGAACATGTTGTTTGTTTGTTTGGTGGAGTTTCGTCATTCATGGCTCTGACTAACTTTCATAGTTTGTTCCCTTCTTTGTCTAGATTGAGGCTTTCTGTTTTGTTTTTCCAACTTTCTCTTGTTGTTTGGTTTAGAGTGTTTTTGTATTTCGCCGTGGTGGCTTTGAGGGCGAAATTTGCCTCCATAGATTGTTCTCTTTCTGCCGTGTTCCTCGCATTTGTGACTTCGTCTTCCGCTTTCTGCAATTCATCTTTCCAATAAGGCTTGTAGTTTTTCCTTGCCCATCTTGGGATGGTTTCAGTGACAGCTTGCATTATTGTTTTGCTTAGGCTTTCCACCATGGGCTTCATTTTGTTATTCCGCGTGTTGATGGTTTCACACAGCCCATCTGTCAGGATTGCAAATCTGTCCCAGTCGGATCGTTTGTAATTTTAACGTGGGAGCGGTTTTGTTTCCTGTGGGCCTACTTCCATATCCACTTCTAGCCTAATTGGCCTGTGGTCACTACCTGCCAATTGGTTTAGCACCTGGTGGTCTATTTTATGGTGAACGTCCACCGTGGAAAAGGCAAAATCTGGAGTAGAGGTGGTATGCCATGTTCTAGAATAGAAGCTAGGGCTATCCTCTGGCCTATTGATTAGATAGAGATTTGTGTCTATCTCCCAATCTTCCACTTCGTCACCTCTGCTGTCTGTGTCCGAGTATCCCCATCTCTCCGAGTGGCTGTTGAAGTCTCCAGCTACTATGCAGTTGGAGTCTTTGACTTCCATACTCGAGAGCGACATGTCTTTGTTTGGTGGTCCGTACAGGTTGAAGATGCGGATCTTCGTCTCTTGAGCCATTATGTCAACTCCTAGAATTTCTGCTTGTCCGGTGTGATTGACAGCTACCGCGCTACTCGGTATGCAGTTACGTGTCAGTATTAGAACCCCCCCCCCCCCCCCCCCCCCATTTGTGACCTTCTCTATCCAGACGGAAGGTCTGGTATCCTCTGATTGAGAATTTAGGGTTGCTGTTGAGGTGCGTTTCTTGGATACATGCCACGTCATTCTTACCTTCATGCAAGTGATGTGTTAGAGAAAGCTTTTTGTTAATGATTCCCTCCGCATTCTACTGTAGTATTCTGAGGGTCTTGTCTTTTTGGGCAATAGTTTTTGCCCCATCACCATGTTCCTCGACTCCACAGCACATGGGTGGGTGACCACCAGTAGCATTGGGTGGGCCCCATCGAGGCGTGAACCCGGCACTCTCGCTGCCTGGCGGGACTCCACAGGATGAGCGCCACACTATTTTCTATTAGGTCGTACAGTCATCATACAGCGATATACGTTGCACTGTGTTACTTGTTAAGCCTGTGGCCCAGTGCATCCGATTTCAACAGGCGTTTCTGTAGGGATGCCCTCCTTAGCCTTTGGCTGTCCCCAGCCTATCTGCAAGGCAGCAGTTGTTTGTGATCAGAGTTGTCTCTCGTATGGAAGTTGTCCTACAGAACTAACGAGTCTTCACTACTCGTGTCTATAGGGTGCGGTGATGATATATGAGATATGATATATGATATGGACTATGTACTGGTTTGTACTATCCTGGAAGAGAGGCAGTCTAGTGTGTCTGTATCCCAGGATAGTCACGTCCTGCCAGAAACGTAGCATATGCATGTGAGTGGGGTATCTCTTTGCTCCCTTTATTTTCTCGGCTTCTCTGCAATGATGGTACGCCTAGCAATCCCCGCCACATAGGAGGTTGACACAATAGGGCAGATGTTCAATGTCCGCTAGCCTGCATCTCTTCTGCGTCCATTGGTATAGCTGATAGCAGATAGAGGCAGAGAGCGAGGCAGGAGTGCATTTAACCAGGGAACTAGCCTGGTAATGTAACGGAGATGTTGTTTACCTGGTGTGCGGACATATCTCATGGTCAGGGGCTGAGTCTCGACAGTTCACAGTGAGGTGTCTGCTTTACTGTTTACGACACCCCGACCAAGAACTAAGTCTTTTTCTGGTGGTTTCGCACCTCCTCGCCGTATGGGGTGAATATCGAGCAGCTACCCGCCCGCTTTGATCGGCGGACGGCAGATACCTCTTTCTGCGGCTCGAACGGGTTGCGCTGAGGCGCGAGCCCCAGGTCCCGACCATATCGTAGCCTCCCATCGCAGTGGTGCTGAGATTTTGGGCGGGATTCCGGCTTAGAGGCGTTCGGCCGTAATCCCTCACATGGTAGCCTCGCGCCATTGGCTTATGAGCCTAGTACCTGAACCAAATGTTTGCGGCTCCTCTCGAATTGAGCAGGATTACCGTAGCAACGCCCTGTCATTAGTAGGGTAAAACTGACCTGTCTTCCGAGGCTCTAATACCAGCACCCGTTCATTATTAGACCGAACGAATCAATAGAGGGCTTTTTAGACAGTCAATGACCAGGTATCTGGAACCTGCGATTTCTGTAGGGTTAAACAAGATTACCGCAGCAGACGCTCTTTCATTAAAAGGGTAGAAAACTAACCTATGTTCCGTGGGTCTAATACCAGCACAAGTTCCCTATTAGACCCAAGGAATGTGCTATCAATCTGTCAGTCATTTTACAGTGTTGGCGTGCAGAGTCAAATTAAGCCGCAGGCTCCACTCATGGTGGTGCCCTTCCACCAATTCCTTTATCGAGCACTGAATGCAGGCCAATCGAGCCACAGCGAGCTTAGCCTCAGATTTCCGAGGGTCTAAGTCCAGAACCCGTTCCATATTAGACCCAACGAAAGTGCTCTCGGCCTGTCAATTATTTCAGTGTTGGCCGTGTTGAGTCAAATTACGCCGCAGGCTCCACTCCTGGTGGTGCCCTTCCGCCAATTCCTTTATCGAGCACTGAATGCAGGCCAATCGAGCCCCAGAGAGCTTAGCCTCAGATTTCCGAGAGTCTAAGTCCAGAACCGGTTCCATATTAGACCCAACGAAAGTGCTCTCGGCCTGTCAATTAGTTCAGTGTTGGCCGTGTTGAGTCAAATTAAGCCGCAGGCTCCACTCCTGGTGGTGCCCTTCCGTCAATTCCTTTAAGTTTCAGCTTTGCAACCATACTTCCCCCGGAAACCAAGCACTTTGGTTTCCCGGAAACTGCCCGCAGAGTCATCGAAGCAACTCCTGCGGATCACTAGTCGGCATCGTTTATGGTCAGAACTACGACGGTACCTAATCGTCTTCGAGCCTCTGAATTTCGTTCTTGATTAATGAAAACATTCTTGACAAATGCTTTCGCAGTAGCTCGTCTTGCGGCGATCCAAGAATTTCACCTCTAATTCCCGCAATACGAATGCCCCCGTTTGTCCCTGTTAATCATTACCTCCAGTTACGAAAACCAACAAAATAGAACGGAGGTCCTATTCCATTATTCTATGCACCATTATTCAGGCAGCCGAGGCCTGCTTTGAACATTCTAATTTTTTTAAAGTAAACGCGCCGGCCACCCATGACGCTCAGCGGAGAGCACCCGCGGGAGAGAGGCTGCTGACGGTAGGGCAGGAGACAACGGGCAGTGAACCGAAACGAGCCGGACCGCCCGCCTGCGCCTTAGATCCACCTACGAGCTTTTTAACTGCACCAACTTTAATATGCGCTATTGGAGCTGGAATTACCGCGGCTGCTGGCACCAGACTTGCCCTCCAATAGATCCTCGTTAAAGGGTTTAAAGTGTACTCATTTCAATTACGGGGCCTCAAAAGAGTCCAGTATTGTTATTTTTCGTCACTACCTCCCCGTGCAGGGAGTGTGTAAGTTGCGCCTTCTGCCTTCCTTGGATGTGGTAGCCGTTTCTCATGCTCCCTCTCCGGAATCGAACCCTGATTCCCCGTTACCCGTTACAAACATGGTAGGCATGTCACGTACCATCCTCATTTGAAAGATGCGTCGCCGGCACATGAGGCCATGCGATCAGCACAAAATTATCCAGAGTCACCAGTGGGGACGCCACAACCCCGCGAAGGGAAACGACGATTGATTTTGAACTAATAAAAGCGCTCTTTCCGCGAGGGTCGGAGCTTGGTAAGCATGTATTAGCTCTAGAATTGTCACAGTTATCCAAGTAGGATCGTGCCATCTAAGGAACCTCGACTGATTTAATGAGCCATTCGCGGTTTCACCGTGAGACAGTGTGAACTTAGACATGCATGGCTTAATCTTTGAGACAAGCATATGACTACTGGCAGGATCAACCAGATATATGTCGGAGACGTACGAACCACACACACCGGTCGGCTGAGGACGGATGTGTAAAAAGACTCACTAGGACGGCTGCAGGAACCGACTGACGCACGGATGGTTGTTCCGTCCTTCACTCCGTCGACCTAGCACCGCCTGACAGGGGCCCGTACACACACCAGATGACCGACCGACCGGGCTCGCTCGGGGAGGGAGGGCAGCGCTCTGTGCAGAACGGATCCCAACGGCCCCGGCGATGAATTTCACAGGGACTGGAGACGATTTTTGCCTGCCAGCCTGCTCTTCTCCCAAGGGTTGGTCGGGCGAGGACAGGGCCTTCAGGCACGATTCCTGCTTTCCATTTGCCGGTCACAAGCTCTTTCGAGAGCATGACCACCAGCGAGACGAACTGTCGAGGTCTGCTATAAGCCTTCGAATAACCACCACTGACTGACAAAGTTTTTCTATACGGTCCACAGTAACACACCGTTGCCAGCGGTACGACGCCTCAAATTTTGTCCCGCTACATGACCGGGGAGAGGCGGGCGAGCGTTTTCGGCAAACCCGTGCTATCACTCCGTCTGACGGGACTGAGATCGCTGTACGAATACTGGATGACAGTCAATCGCGGCTGCGAGAGACCAGCCCCAGATGAAAATAGATCCAATAACAATGTCCTGATTGAGGTAGGTGCACCAAGACACATTTTGAAAATGATACAGAAACGACGATTGAGTTGGATGGGGTACAATATGTCACTTGAAAGTCTGTTGCAAAAGATACTAGAGGGTAAAAGAGGAAGGGGCTATCAAGACTCACTGTCACATCTGAGGCATGTAGGGGCATTAAAGGACGAATCAATGCTGAAATGAAGAGTTCAAACGGAGAGACATACTTAGACAACCTTTCAACCAGTCTTAGAACTGATCAACCAGAGGATATAGTAAAATGAAGAGACGTGTTCAGACAACCATTAAACCAGTCTTAGGACTGATCAACTTGAGGATAGGGCCAAATAGAGAGACATGTTTAGACAACCTTACATCCTGCTACTATGATGAACTGAATACAGCTGGGGAGAGATGCCAGACTCACTCACACGCTGAGTGTTGTCCATACGACCTCTTGTGGTTATCGAAAAGGCAAACTGCGTTAGATGCCTTCCCACCTTTCTACCCTGCGGGTTACATGTTTACGGAAAGGCTTCGGTGGTAACCCTGAGGCAAAATCTGCTATCTCAAGTCGTCTCGATGAATGTCTTGCCACTGGCAAAAGGTAGCTTAGGCTCTGTGAGTGAGGTTGACAAAAGGCGCAGTTTCTTGCTCACTTTAATCCAAATCTCCGCGCAAGTCACCCATTTCAGCGGACACAGCAAGAGATACGACTGTCCACACGGCTGCACAAAGAGAGACAAACTATCAACTATCATGGACAAACTATCAACATCCTGTTTTAGGACCATTGAAACTGAGGATAGGGTCAAATGGAGTGATATGCTTAGAGAACCCTTCAACCAGTCTTTGAACTAATCAACCAGAGGAAAAGGTCAACGGAGGTACATGCTCAGAAAACCTTACAGCCAGTATTTGAATTGATCAACAAGGGGAAAGCCAAATGGAGAGAGATGTTCAAACAACCTTTAAACCAGTCTTAACTCAAAGTCTGTATACTGGTTTAGAAGACTCTGCAGAGCCTGTATACAACCAGTTTCATTTACATTACCTTGCTCTAAAAGCTATGCGCATCCAATTTATTCTTAAATGCATTAATTCGCCCTGCCTTCTCCAAGCATTCACTACTCTCTGACTAAAAAAATATGTCCTTGTATCTAACCTGGACCTCTCTTTAGTTAATCTGTGGCTGTATTTTGATTAAAAATTGTTATAGTCTAATTTATCCATTCTTCTGATCCTCCTATAAACCTGTATTAAGTCACCTCGAATTCTTCTCGCTTCTAGACACTGTAGGCCGGTTTTTCTGAGTCTTTCCTCAAAACTTTAATTCTGGAATCCCACTATCAGTTTTGTCGCTCTTTTTTGTATTCTTTCCAGCATATTTATATCCCCTCTACGATAAGGACGCCACACCTGTACACAGTACTCCAATATAGGTCTAACTAATGCTTTATACAGTTTGACTATCACTTCCTTGCTCCTATGTTTAATATTTATTTTTATCATATCTACCATTGCATTTGCATTTTTCACTGCTACCTGAACTTGCTCACTCACCTTACCTGTATGATTTATTATAACCTCTAGGTCCCTTTCCTTATCTATCTATCTTTCTAATATTGTTCTCACCCATCCTGTAATTATGTTCAATATTGGATCTACCCATGTGGATGACTATACATGTATCTACATTAAACTCCTTTTGCCAGCTTACAGACCATTATCGAATGCTATATAAATCCGACCTCAATATATCCACTTCCGCTTTAGATGAGACACTACTGCATAGTTTTGTGTCATCAGCAAATTTTGCAATCATGGATCCCATATCAATGTCCAAATCGTTTATTTATATCAAGAAAAAAAATTGGTCCCAAAGCCGAGTTCTGTTTCACTCAACTTTTCACTTCACACCACTCAGAGTACTCCTTATTTATGCCCACCATCTGCCTTCTTCCAGTTAACCAATTGTCAATCCATTTGGCAACTTACCCACCCATTCCATGTGATTTTCACTTTCAAAATAATCTTTGATGAGGTAGTCTATCAAAGGCCTTTGCAACATCTAGGTAAACTAGATAAAAGGCTCCTCTTTATCTATCATTTTAGTAACCTCCTCCATGAATTATAATAGATTTGTTAAACATTATCTCCCTCTAGTAAACCCATGCTGGCCATTTCTGATTAGATTAAATTTGTCTAAATGCATTACAATGTTTTCTTTGATTATTGACTTTAACAATTTACAGACTATGCTTGTTAAGCACACCGGTCTATAATTTGCTGGATCTGATTTTTTTTAGTACTGATCAACCAGATGACAATGCTTTATATTTTAGGAACGAACATGATTGTAATCACACTAGTACAGGCTGTCTACACAATATCATAACTCTAGGCTATGGGGAAGTTGGTTAAAATAGGAGAAATATAAGTTCATGCAAACGGATAACGGCCTTATTGAGTTATATACAAGCTTGTAAAAAAATAAAGTTAATCCCACAGCAGACACTGCGGTTGGAGAGGAAGTGTTAGTACCTTCATCGTACGAGGCCTCAGCGCTTGTGCAAGTAAATGTAAAGTAGAGATCCCATCACGTCATGCGGCGCAAAGAAAATATAGTGTTAGGCCCATATTGTTTTGTAACTCATGGCACTTAGTGGATGATGTGGTCAGCATCACGCCGACACTTAGTGGATGATGTGGCCAGCATCACGCCGGCACTTAGTGGATGATGTGGTCAGCATCACGCCGACACTTAGTGGATGATGTGGCCAGCATCACGCCGGCACTTAGTGGATGATGTGGTCAGCATCACGTCGGCACTTAGTGGATGATGTTGTCAGCATCACGCCGACACTTAGTGGATGATGTGGTCAGCATCACGTCGGCCGCATTTACTTCCCGGACTGAACCGGTACCCGTTTAAGGCGCGGTCGGCCCGGGGGCCATTCCGTATTGTCTTTACTTTCCTAATCAAAAGCCAAGTCCCCATTTGCAGCTTGGTTTAAAGGAAGGAGCGTCGATAACAGAGAATGAGCCCTGTGACGTTACCATGCCAAGCGCGTGCTCTCTCAGGCCGGTTACTACGACAACCAGAAACACGCTACAGAATGTCAGAAAGTGACTGAATTTATCTAGTATTCGTTAGACGACCAGAAATACGCTCCAGTATGTCAGAAAGTGACTGAATTGACCTGGTATCCGGAAGACAACCAGAAACATGCTAGAGAATGTCAGAAAGTGACTGAATTGATCTAATATCCGGTAGACAACCAGAAACATGGTTCGGTACGTCAGAAAATGACTGAATTGATCTAATATCCGGTAGACAACCAGAAACGCGCTACAGAATGTCAGAAAGTGACTGAATTGATCTAATATCCGGTAGACAACCAGAAACATGCTACAGAATGTCCGAAAGAGACTGAATTGATCTAATATCCGGTAGACAACCAGAAACATGCTACAGAATGTCAGAAAGTGACTGAATTGATCTAATATCCGGTACACAACCAGAAACATGCTACAGAATGTCAGAAAGTGACTGAATTTATCTAATATCCGGTAGACAACCAGAAACGCGCTACAGAATGTCAGAAAGTGACTGAATTGATCTAATATCCGGTAGACAACCAGAAACATGCTACAGAATGTCAGAAAGAGACTGAATTGATCTAATATCCGGTAGACAACCAGAAACATGCTACAGAATGTCAGAAAGAGACTGAATTGATCTAATATCCGGTAGACAACCAGAAACATGCTACAGAATGTCAGAAAGTGACTGAATTGATCTAATATCCGGTACACAACCAGAAACATGCTACAGAATGTCAGAAAGTGACTGAATTGATCTAATATCCGGTAGACAACCAGAAACATGCTACCGAATGTCAGAAAGTGACTGACTTGACCTGGCAACTCCCCTCCTACTAAGGGGTACATGTACTTTTTCCTGTTGCGCGTGACTTATAGTTTGTGCATTAATGTTTAGTCGGCCTTTCGCCGAACCCTCCTTAGATTGACTTGCATTGGCGACTCCTCCACGGCCGTGATGAGGTGTAGAGGAAGTAGTCTCTTGCTAGGGGCGTATAGCTTGTAAATGATGAGTTAGCCGGTCCCATGCCCAAGCCAATGTGGCCTAACTCTGATCATATGACAAGCACAGATTGCGGTGTTGCTATTCACTGCTCTTTCTACGGGTCCCGGTAACGCACAGGAAGCAAAAAAGAGAACTAATAAACTTCTCTTTCTTCTTCTTCTACCCGTTCTTATTTGATCTCTTCTTTTTACCTTTTTCATTTGCTTTGTCTTCTTTTTTTTTCTTCTTTTTCTTCCTCTACCTCTGCCTATTCTTTTTTGTTCTTGCTGAAATCATTGCTGGAATGACCGTGTCATTGAAAGTGTGTGCTCTTATGTGGTGTTTTTCATCTCTTGGATATTGACATATATATATATATATTTGTAGAGAGAGAGAGAGAGAGAGAGAGAGAGAGAAAGAGAGAGATTCAGTGAGAGCGACACAGACAGACGTACGGAAGCACGGATAGGTGCATATATATATATATATATATATATATATATATATATATATATATATATATATACGAGTCGTGTTCAAATGAAACCGAACCTAACAGCACCAAGTGAACATACGTTCAAAACGCCTGATGAAGTCACTACTGGTGTAAATAACACATACCAACCGTCAAGTTTGCAAAATGCTATTATCCTCTGACTCATAGTTTCCTCAGCAGACCGTTGAAAACATGGCGGGTGTAATATAGCATCCGTCCAGAGTTGATCAACGAGCGGTGATTCGGTTTATTTTTTTTTTGCGCGTTCGCCTTATGTTTCTTATCCCCAAGGCGGTGTGCGTTGCACTGTGTTTTTATTTTGCGCCTGTCGGCCCAGTGCGTCCGACTTCAGCAAGCATTTCATGTAAAGGGTCTGCTTCCTCCTGCATTTTCTAAGGGTTTGCTTCCCCGGGGTAACAGCCGGTGCTGTGATGGGGATCGAACCTAGCACCTTCGATTTGTGAGCCGTGCCACTTAACCACTAGGCCACGCCGTCCCCGATTCGGTTTCTAACAGCAGAACGATGTTTCATCACAGAATGCAGACAGTGTATGGTGACAAAGCGTGTCGAAGACAACGATGTTTAAAGAAGGACGTGAGTTAACAAAAGATCTTCCGAGACCAGGTCAGTCGCATATATTTGCGTCAGAAGGTGACAAGGACAAAATTGAAGCAGCAGTTCGGGTGGACCGTCGCCGGAGTTTACGTTCGCAACACTTTTGTCACCACACACTGCATGTATTCTGCGATGAATGTCAACTGGTCTACATCCGACAGACAGACAGACAGACAGACAGACAGACAGACAGACAGACAGACAGACAGACAGACAGACAGACAGACAGACAGACAGACAGACAGACAGACAGACAGACAGACAGACAGACAGACAGACAGACAGACAGACAGACAGACAGACAGACAGACAGACAGACAGACAGACAGACAGACAGACAGACAGACAGACAGACAGACAGACAGACAGACAGACAGACAGACAGACAGACAGACAGACAGACAGACAGACAGACAGACAGACAGACAGACAGACAGACAGACAGACAGACAGACAGACAGACAGACAGACAGACAGACAGACAGACAGACAGACAGACAGACAGACAGACAGACAGACAGACAGACAGACAGACAGACAGACAGACAGACAGACAGACAGACAGACAGACAGACAGACAGACAGACAGACAGACAGACAGACAGACAGACAGACAGACAGACAGACAGACAGACAGACAGACAGACAGACAGACAGACAGACAGACAGACAGACAGACAGACAGACAGACAGACAGACAGACAGACAGACAGACAGACAGACAGACAGACAGACAGACAGACAGACAGATAGATAGATAGATAGATAGATAGATAGATAGATAGATAGATAGATAGATAGATAGATAGATAGATAGACAGACACATGATCAACAGAGAAACTACCGTAAAATACAACGTATTGAACACTATATTGTAGATAATCTCTGTTTTTATGCGATAAAGTGTCCAGTTACCTTCAACATTCCGTGACCTCTCTTTCTGATGTCACTGGTCTTTCTGCTCGTGTCACGCTAGTCTTCCGTTGTGAAGTGCAATTATATTTCCTGTCATCTGCATGACCTCTGTCATTTCCAATTCATGCTGGTCTAGTGTTTCCTTAAACCCCTTTTTTGGTTGGTCCTCCGCTTGCTACGAAGCCATGTCGTCTGGCGTTTTTTGGCTCGTACGGCGGCGACACGCGCTTGAGTGTTATCAAATTCATAACAGAGGTTCGGGCAATAGAAGAAGTGACAGAGGGGGCTCCACTACTTACTCAACAAAATTGCACCACTGAAAGGGACTGCAGAACGAAGATAAATATACAGAAGACAACGGTTATGGTTATCGCAGAGGAACCACAAACGGCACATCTTAACTTGACTTGACTTAACTTAACTTAGCTTGATTTGACTTGACTTGACTTAACTGAAGAGGAAGAAGACTAACGTCTGGTCAGGTAAAATATGCTAATCAGACATGTAAGTCAGGGTCACGCAAAACATACTGGTCAAGACCCTCACCTCGACTTCCTAGTAGCCCTCCCTGGAAACGGGCTGTTCTCATGGCAGCCTGGCTAACTAGGTGAGGGATGAACGTGATCCCCGTAGTAGTGAGTGACACGCAGATGAAGCCAAGCAAAGCACAACCGCCTGGAAGACCCCAGTCCACTCTCATCAGCACGCTCGGGATGTGAGAAAAGCCACTACAACTCACCACTTAACGTCCTTTTCAGGGCGGACAAAAGAGTAACCTACTCATTGTATGCGTTCGCAAACAACGACAAACAACGTAACTGAAAGACTTTGTAGGGTCTGTATTCAACCCGTTTCATTTACATTTCCTTGTTCTAAAAGCTATGCGCATTTAATCTATTCTTAAATGCATTAACTGTCCCTTCCTCCTTCTTTCTTCTTTGCGTTCATGATCTTTTGGTCATGCTATATCTGCAGGCCAGTCGCCATGATGAAGTCTGTAGTCTTCACCAGGTCGGAGCGGCTGCCCCACAGCTTTTGTCTCAGCTTCGCACCCTCTGGCCAGGTCTGGCATCTCATTTCCCTATAGATTGGTCATTCCTGTAGAATACGCTCAGGGTTCTGGCATCCTGTTCCACATGGGCACTGATCGGTGTGTGAGATCTTCAGTCGGTATAGATGTTCTAGTAGTCTGCTGTGTCCAGTTCTCAGGGGAAATAAGGTAGTTTGTTGATTTCTTTTGAGTTGGTCTGGCGTACTGCTTATGTTTCTGTCTTCTCTCTACAGGTGTATATACTGATTTCTGATGATGTTCTTGATTTCTCTGTATGGTACTCGATGATTAAATTGTGCCTATTTGCTGCCATCTTTTGTCAGAGCATCAGCTCTCTCGTTTCCCGTGATTCCGCAATGGAAAGGTAGCCACTGGAGCACTAGTATTGAGGATCTCTGGAGTTTTCTCAGTTCTGCTCTGATCTCTGATAACAGTGTTTCCTTGTTTGTTTTTTGTATTGTCTCTAATAGTGCGCCATCTGTGGACGTACCTGGTTGCGGTCGGTCGCCCCTGTTCTCCAGGTCCCTTCCTCCAATACTTTCCGAGCATTCACCACTCTCTGACTAAACAAATATGTCCCAATATCTAATCTGGAACTTTCTTTGGTTAATTTGTTGAGACAACCCTTAAACCAGTCTCAGGACTGACCTTTCTTTAGTTAATTGGTAGCTATACCCTCCTGTTCTTGCAGGTAGTTGTATTTTGCAAAAAACGTGTTATAATCTAATTTATCTTTCCCGTTGATTATCTTATAAACCTGTCATAAGTCACCTCGAATTTGTCTCTTTTCTAGACACTGTAGGCCGGGTTTTCTAAGTCTTTCCTCATAACTCTCATTCTGAAATCACGCAATCGGCTTTGTCGCTTTTCTTTGTATCCTTTCCAGCATGTTTCTATCCCCTCTACGATGAGGACTCCACGCCTGAACACAGTACTCCAATCTAGGTCTAACTAATGCTTTATACAGTTTGACTATCATTGCTTTCCTCCTATGTCTAATCTTTCGTTTTATCATATCTAACATTGCATTTGTATTTTTGACGCTTCCTGGACTTGCTCACTTACCTTACCTATATATCCCGAAGGACCCTTTCTTTTCTATCTTTCTAATATTGCTCTCACCCATTCTCTAGTTATGTTCCATATTGGATCTACCCATATGGATGACGGTATATTTATTTACATTAACATGCACTTTCCCGCTCACAAACCATTCCATAATTTTATCTAAATCCCTCCTCAATGTATTCTTAGTCTTAGTAGTTGGTGGAAACCGGTAGGTGCATTTCTCGGCTGTTTAGTAGGCTAGGCTCGAGCAGTGCTTCGTTCTTTTGTTTTGTGCTGGTCCCAAGGCAGTTCTTTCTGGGACTGAGTTGTCCAATGGAAGGATAACTTGCTTGTTTCAGGATCGCGAGTGTTGTGGAGCGAATCTTGCCACCCAGTGGGGCGCATCAGTGAGTAATGTTGTACCACAAAGTGGTTACTGTACTTCATGACCAGCCCAGCGGTGCTTGGAGTTGTTGGCATGAGGCATGACATCCTTGACGTGTGACAATGCTCAGATGCTACTTTTGTGTAGATCCATCTGGAGCTGTTGCCTTAGTTATAGCACATCTAGAAATATAATGGTAACACATCGAACAAGTGAACCAGTTTCCACATTTGAGGCAAATCATTACTGAGGATGCTTGCTACCAAAAAGAAATAAAAACTAAGATTGTACAACGTTCAGAGAGAAAGGAAGAATTTTAGCATTGACAAGTACAAACATTTTCCTCCACAAATCAATTCTCCACAGTTATATCTCGGCTATGCGTCGGAAACATGGACACTTACCAAAGAGATGGAGTCCACTCAGAGTGACACAAGCCATCTCCCTTGCGAGACGCATGGTCGGCCTCACGCTTCGTAGCCAGCGCACAAAAGGTCTTCACAACACGAACATACGTCAATTGTCCCTGGTGGAAGATGCAGTTATTTATGCAGACAATATGAAACATCGCTGGGAGGTTGGGGGGGGGGGAGTAGCCCTTACTGAGAAGAACGGACGATCGTTGGAGCACAGCGACAGCAATATGGTACCCTAGAGATAAGAAACGACCACGGGGACGACCACCAACACGTTGGTCCGACTCCCCTGCATCCCAAAACAACATTCAGGATGCCACAGTTAGACGACTCATTCTCCACTGGTCTAGCGTGCCCAAGACAGAGAGCGTTGAACGAGAAGCTGGGGCCCCTCAACTGTGTAACCGCCGCTGAAGAACGGGTCGTCCAGTAATCCAGTATGTCTGGGCTGTGCAACAGAACATAAATAGGTGAGGACAGAAAACACACCTAGTCGAAAACGCAAACGAAACGTACGTTCCGACCAAAAGGTCTTCATCAGGGACAACGACAGAAATTAGGAGGTTGAAAACAAACAGAGGCGTTAATAAAACTTCAGATTAGGTGGCAAGGACAGGAGCTTAAACACTGCACGGCTCCCAAATATCTAGGCGAGAAGTTAGACTGCACATTGTCCTACAGGGCGCATTGTCCGGACACAAAGCGTAGGATACACGTATGAAATAACATCACCCGAAAGCTGACCGGCACAACATGGGGGTTACAGCCATGATTTATCCGGACATCTACACTTGCCTTGTGTTTTTCCTTAGCTGAATACGCTGCGCCTAACTGGAGAAAACGATGCCCATGCAAAACTAGCTGATACAGAAATCTATGAGGCGATTCTGAGAGTATAAGGGTGCCTCAAACCCCTATCTATAAAATATACCCCATAATTGACATTGCACCGAGATTCGAAGAAGCGTCACAGCAGAAATCGCAAAACAGGAGCACGCCCCAAATGCACCAAATGCTTGGACATCAGGTACAGAGTACAAGACTAAATCCAGACATAGCTTCCTTAATTCAACAAAGCCGACACAGACAAACCCTGGGATTCGTCGTATCGAGAGAAGGCATGAATTAATGAAGGTCCCAGAAATCGAACTTCGGGAGGAACCTGCCCCCTGACATAATCTACCATACACAACATGGAAGTCACTAAACAGACTCCGAATCTGCTGTAGCACGGTGCAAGAGGAATATGAAACCAATTAGGATACACAGATAACGATACATGTGACTGTGGCCCAATTCAGGACCCTGGATAACCTGCTCCAACCTCCAGGAAACATGCAATAGGTGCGACATGTTGGACGCAATCCATGTCGTTGGTTACTGGATGCTTGAAGTATGACGGGGTGCTTGGATAGGGGAAGTAAGTCAGTAATGACAACGAACAACAATAATTATGAAGTAAGGAATCATAGAAAAATGGAATAATACTCGTACATTAATGGAGGACTTGAATACAACAAGGAGTACAGGAATCTAATTACCTGGATAACAAGAAATCCTCAAATGCCTCCCATATACTAAATGGGATCAAGATGCTGAGCAGCGCATGAGCTGCATCGGTCAGGGACCCATAGCTAACTGCTAGCGTCAGGCCCATCGAACCAGAGCTGCCAAGACCTTTCTACACCTCCACGCGGTGATCCTGGATAACAGGCTGCCGCAGGGCAGACTGGCTAAGGAGAAGGGATCGAAATTGGAATGCTAGCCCGGTAATAAAAAATGCTTGCTGAAGTCGGATGTGTTGGAACGAAAGGTGCAAATATCGCAGTCACTGTAAACTACGACACAATACATTCCGTTCGCTGGACTACATGCTGCTACTTAAGCCCTTTCAGTGTTTGTTAGTGGGAGATTGAGAACGAACGAATGCAAGCCAAATTACGACCAATTGTGCGAACCACCATCCAGTGTCTTTAGGACATCAAATGTTGGAGAATATAGAGAAGTTAACGTTTCTCTGAAGTCTGGTATTACTCTAATGTGCGACGGACGAGGACATCAAATATCGCTGAAACAGGACCAGGACTGCCTTTGCTGTGATTACACCAATTTGAAAATCCAGTATAAATAAAATGAAAACTTACGAGTCAGAAAATGACAGCATAGACAAACTTGCCAGAGATGGGCAGACAAATGTCTTGAGACTCAGAACGGGACATTGCAGACTCAAGGCCAATACCCACAGAATGAGTATTAGAGACACCATCATGTGCGATTGCGGAATACCCACGGAACCAGCAGGACTGCTCCACTTAAACAGTGTATGTGTGTGAGAAAGTGTGTAAGTATTTGTAAGCTTGTGTGTTTGTGTTGTAAGAGTCTCTTTGACAGAGTGTGCGTACATGTGTGTGTGTGTGTGTGTGTGTGTGTGTGAGTGAGTAGAATGTGTTTGTGTCAATGTGTGCGTATCCCTGGGGACTATATGTGCGTGAGTGTGAATCTGTAAATTAAAGCGTATATATGAGTGTGTATGTGAGAGTGTATGAGTGTACCTGTGATTGTATGAGTGGGTGCGTGATTATCCCCACCCTTATCCCGTCCCTCTCATAACATTAGACGGATCCAGAAAGCCATGATTAAAACTGACCTCGACCAACATCGAAAACAAATTTATCATCAGAACATATCTGCTCCCTACGGAAAAAAGGTCAGGGTACTTGCGTCTTAATTCACTCCAGAGTTCCTTGGGCTTCCC